>CACVCL010029874.1:0-61087 GCA_902729485.2 Mus minutoides | reverse complement strand
AAAGATTTATTTTATTTATTATATGTAAGTACACTGTAGCTGTCTTCAGACACTCCAGAAGAGGGAGCCAGATCTTGTTACGGATGGTTGTGAGCCACCATGTGGTTGCTGGGATTTGAACTTATCACCTTCGGAAGAGCAGTCGGGTGCTCTTACCCGCTGAGCCATCTTACCAGCCCCCCAGAATGCCAGTTCTAAGTGCAGAGAAGTTTACTGAGTTGTATAGAGTTTGGTTCTGGTTACTTTCTGTATGCGATGTTATTTATTTGCAATTTATATAATAGAGTTTATAAGATTAGAAAAGCCAAGAGCTAGAAGAATAAACAATTTAGCTGTTTGGTGATGTAATTAAAAATGTACCAAGTAAAATAATGCAGGGTACTTACTCCTTCTGGTCCTTTACCCACAACCCACCTCTATGACTTTCCCACCCACCCCACCCCATCCTCCTCTGCTTTTCAGAAGTCCTAGTCAGAGATGCTGAAGAATGAATATTTTAGCGCTCTTTAACTCAGCTAAGGGTTACCCAGATACTCACCCTACTCATGCATCAAAACAGCCTGACCATGGCTTTGCAGAAAGTTAAACACAGAGCACCACGTGACCCAGCAAGTCTACTTTTAGATAAGCATCCAAAGGAATGGAAGCCGGGAGTTGAACAGACCCTTGGACACCGGTTTATAGTAGCATCATTCAGAACGGTGGAAGGTAGGACTCCCCCAAATGTCCATTTGTGGATAAATAAAAACACAACATCTACTGCGGAATATTATTCAGCCAAACCACACCCAGCCAAGATAGCTAAGGAAGTTTCGATAATTGTTTTACTGCCTCTCCCATCTCTTTCACATTGAAGAACTAGAAGGGATTAACTTGGTGAATATTTATGCCCTTTGTTCCTACCTGACAAAGTGAGGGGCTCTATTGTTAGCTCGGAGAGACGGTCTTCAGTGAGACCAGACTCTGTGTGCAAAATTTAGCCGAGGAAGTAGGCCGGTCGTCAGGGCATTGGTGTGAGCCACCACCACACAATGCGGTCCACTTCCTGCACCGCAACTCTTGGCTACCCCCGCTTATTCCCCCACCCCACCCCACCCCCACCCCTAATACCCAGTGGGTTGGAGAGACAGAGAGGACCTAGAACAGCAGGCGGCTACTGTGTTGTGTCTTGTTAGGCAAATGTTTCAACTGCTTGGCCAATTAGAGTCCTCTCCCAGAAAGACGGGTTCAACAGGTTTCCATTTGCTCCTCCTCTGTCTCCTGGGTTGGGGAAAAGGGCTGTCACTTTGCTTCGACCCTCCCCTTCCCACCCTCTGGGCTCTCCCAGCCTAGCTCGGACCAATCGTGCCGGCTCCAACGTGTCCATGTTTGCGGCCCGGGAGCTCCGCCGCCTGGATGCGCAGCGCTAGGGTGCCGGAGAGCCGGGAGCCGGGAGCCCCGAATAGGGAGCCGAGTCCTGGGGTACGCCCGGGACGCGGCCCTGATGACCGAGCTCCAGCAAGAGGTGGAGGACGCCAAGCCAGCCAAAGTGCTCACCAAGAGAGAATGCAAAGTTGGCCCGGCCCAGTAAGTGACCTCTACTGGACGCGACGCGCCCAGACCGAATTGTTAGCCTGCGTTCAGATGGGAAAGGCTTTCTGAACTTCTGTAGAGACAGCCCTTATATGTATCTTAATCTCTCGGTCTCTCTCTGTGTCTCTCTGTGTCTGTGTCTCTTTCTCTGTCTCTCTGCCTCTGCGTCTCTCTCTCTCTCTCTCTCTCTCTGTGTGTGTGTGTGTGTGTGTGTGTGTGTGTGTGTGTGTGTGTGTGTCCCCGTGTGTGTCCGTCTGTCCCTCCCTCTCTCCCTTCGTCTCCACCTTTTTCTTTCCCGCTCTCCCTTCCTGTCTCCTCCCTTCCTCTCCTCACTGAAGAATGCATTATCTATCCGGCAATTCGTGATGAGTCCGGCAATCCGGTGGTAATGAGAATTATTGGATCCGAAATTATAGTTGATGTTTTCTAATTCCCCAAGAGGATTTAGGGAAACTCGTCAAATCTTGGAGCCATGTCAAAAGTCCATGCTAAAATTTGCTCAGCCCTTCTATTTAAATCTGAATGACATCTGGGGAGATCCAGGCATCTTTGGCTATTGGATGTCATCTGTTGATCACTTTCACAATGATGTGTATTTTATTTGATTCAGAGCTTGTGGTTGGCTCTCCTCATTCTTCCTCACTGTTTCCACCTAAGAGAGAAGTAGTTGGAAACAAGCATGCTTTATCCTTTCCTCAAAGTCTGTGCCCATACACACACACACACACACACACACACACACACACACACACACACACCACTACCACCACCACCATATGGCTGTGTCTGTCCTCCTAAAGCATTTACGTGCACATTAGATTTGCACATTATCTGACTTACACAATCTTCTAACCGAAAACAACGTTTCCCATCACAAGTATTTACGTCCGATAAGAAAACTCTTTCCTTTCATGTGCTACTTTGAACACTTGTTTAATAGCCCAGAGGGTATGATTTTTAAACGGCTGCTATTCTTGTTCCTCTTTTTTAAATCAAAAAACCCTTTGACTGGTTGCTGATTTGATCTGTTACCACATCACTGAAACATTAACCCATGGTATAGTCAATATCTAAATAAACCTGGTTGGATTTCATAGTATTAAGTTGTTTGAGAGCCCACAATGCTTTATTGAAACTACAATTTCTAATAGTGAAGACGCGGTCTCTGTTACCATTATTGTTGTTTGTGGATCACAGCTTTGTCCTACATGAGGACTATGTACATGACTGCACATTCTTGATCAGCATTTCTCAACCTATGGGTCATGACTCCGTTTGGGGTCCAAGGTCCCTGTCACAGAGGTGGTCTAAAACAGTGAGAAAACACAGATATTTACATTCCAGCTCTTCGTTTTTCGAGACAGGGTTTCTCTGTGTAGCCCTGGCTGTCCTGGAATTCACTTTGTAGACCAGGCTGGCCTTGAACTCAGAAATCCGCCTGCCTCTGCCTCCCAAGTGCTGGGATTAAAGGCGTGCGCCACCACACCTGGCCACATTCCAACTCTTAACAGTAGCAAAATTACAGTTATGAAGTAGCAACAAAATAATGTTATGGTTGGGTTCACCCCAACATGAGGAACTGTATTAAAGGGTCCCAGCATTAGGAAGGTTGAGAACCACTACTCTAGACTCTGTCAATTGAGTTTATATGGAAATTTGGGAAGAAGATACATCAGTTGCTTTGATGTATGCTTTCAAGGCTATGGCCATATTCTCTCCTGGGTCTCTGACCTTCTGACAGGTCTTTGCTGTCCAGTGTCTTAGCATCTTAAGCTAGCATCTCTCATCCTTTCCTTGGTCTTACCAAAAGGTCGAGAAGTGGTATATTTCCCGCTCATTATGATGAAGGAACAATGTTCCCAGAAGTAAAACTCCCATAAAAATTGGTTTCTTACCCCTGAATAAAATTCAACTGTATAATAATAATTCAGATCTATAACGGGGCATGGCATGATGGTACATGCCTTCAATCCTAGCAGTTGGGAGGCAGAAGCAGGAGACTCTTAATGAGTTTAAGCCCGATCTTATCTACATAGCAAGTTCCAGGACAGCCAGGAAAACTCACTATGGATTGTCCTTTTACAGACATTGTCTGTGGCTGGAGCCCTGAGGGTCAGAAGCAGGACTAGAGAGCCAGGGCCTTGAAACTTGTAGTCTCAGACTCACCCAAGGGAGTCTACTTCCAGTTACACAAAGTAGGATGACTCAAGTCTGCCGAACAGCTGCCAAGCTTTGGCATCTTTGCGTCCTAGGTGTCTAGATCCTCAGATAAGTCCATGCTTTGGTTTGTTTGAAAACTCTATGATAGCATTGATGCAAGTCTTGTTCATTCAAAGCTTAGACCTTAGGGAAATACTGGGCACCCTGAAGCTCTGATACATTCTTTCATTTGGAATCCCTGAAACTCATAGCTCTGATACAGTCTTTCATTTGGAATCATCTGTTTCACCAATTGGTTTTAATTCAACAAATACTGCCCTACCTACTTGTACAATCATGGTGGTGAGTTCAAGGATGAATGTGGTTTTGTGTCTGTCCTTCTGAAACCTGAAAGAACTGTAGGCTGGGCAGGGCACAAATGTGGTCATTGCCACATTAAGCGGACAAGGTACCGCACAAAGTTTGATCTCTAACCGAATCTTCCCTGTGGTTATGATATTTGCCTCTTGCCGTCTTTAGTAAACTGTTGCAAAATTTGCTAACTTGTTTTTCCCTACAACATACTTTGTGTAAGCCTGCCAAGATCATATTTGCTTCCTTCTACATTTCCTTTTGAGCTCCTAGACTGCTGCTCTGGTGTCAGGATAAGAGTTACCTAAAGAGGGAATGCTGTTGTGGGTACACCAGTGTGACAATGTCACATGGAGTCATTTTAGTTTACCAGATGTTCCTGCTTACTTCTGTGGGTTTCCCGGTGTCTCAGTAAACATCCATGGGAAAGTATTAGAATGGGACCATAACTGCAGCCACCTTGTGACCCAGAACCTAGCCTCCTCGTAATAATAGTTGGCATTGGTAAGAATGCTGGCTATGAGAGAGGGAAGATGCTCAAACTTCAGATTCATTTGCACATAGGAGGAGACAGGCAGCATTGTATCTTCACTTTATAAGTAAAAGCATTGAAGCTCAGCAGGATGAATACAACAGCAGCTCAGATTCAAGCCAGTATCCTCTCTCTCTCGAGATATAAACACTGGATGGTGATTTATCCCTGGTCCTTGCTCCAGAATGTATACACCCAAGTGGCTGTCCATGGCCTACTCTAAAACACAGAGACTTCTGCCAGTGTTTGAAGTCCTTCTAATCCTGGACACATAGAGACCATCTCAACCTTCTTTCCTAGTGCTAGTCACTGTGTACATCATTGATAGTGAGCCAGTCAGACCACCAGGCCCATATTAAAGAGGTAGCATGTAGCACCCCCATGCTCATCCCAGAATTATTCACAACAGCAAAGCTATAGAATCAGTCTTTGCCCATAAATCAATGAAGAGATAAAGAAAATGCAATCCAAATGTGCAGTAGAGAATGTGGTATGGGGTGGGGGGTGCCATTTGGCTTTATGCAGGGGAAGGAAGTCCTGTGATTTGGGACATGAGTAAACCAAGAAGACATTAGGTGAAGAGAAACAGGTCAAGCTCAGAATGACAAATACCGCATGACGTCATAGAAAGAGGATGATAGTTAGCCCGGGTATGGAGTGGGAAGGAAAGGGAGTGCTCAGACCACAGAGTTTCAGGGCTGACAAGATGGCTCATCGTGGAAAGTCAGCTGACAAGCTGGGTTTGATTCCTGGGCTCCACATAGCAGAACGAGATGACTGACTCCCAGAAGTTGTCTTCTGGCCTCGATACGTGTGCATGGTGTGGTGCACACCACACACACACACTCACAATGATTATAACTCATAATAAAGAGGAGAGCATTTCAGATAGATTACAAGAATAAATGTGAGATATGTTGCCTGGCAAGGTAACTAAAGGGATGTAAATAATTGTATATTTCAAAGTAGGACAATATCAAATGTCTGATCCTTAAAAATGATAGGTAAGTGAGATACTAAATATATTAGTTTGATTTACTCATTCCATTTTTCATACAAGTGTATGTATGTGTATATATGTATATATGCCCCATAAATATGTGTAGTGATTAATTAGTCATTTTAAAATATTGATTAAGAAGGCTGAAGAGATAGTTTAGTGGTTAAGAGCACTAGCTCTTGCAGAGACCTGAAGTTTGGTTCCCAGCACCTACATGGTACCTTACAACCATCACTCCAGTCCCACGAGGTCTGATGCCCTCTTCTGGCCTCCACGGGCATCTGACGCGCACACACAGTATAATCTCATACATGCAAACAAAGCACTCATACTCAAAAATAAAAATAAAAACTTTTAAACTATTCATTAAGGCCAGGGATAATGTTAACAGGCTGCTTGGATAGCCTGTTTGAGGCCCAGCTAGAAATAATAATAGAGAAATTAAATGTTGAAAATATTTTTAAAAAACAAAGAGATATGCAGAAGAAATAGGAGTTGGGTTGTCTCCATCTGGCTCTCTCTCTTTGCCTCTGCTTCTTATGTTTAGTTTTTTTTTTTTCTCTTCTTTCTCATTTCTAGAAATCAACTCAAAATTTTCTTCACTTACAACTTTGGGCCTTCAGAGGCCAAAGAGGACAGATGCTTGTGAGCTACTAGATGGTGCTATTAATTAAACTCAGGTCCTCTGGAAGAGCAGCAAATATGTGTGTGTGCATAAGGGGGGGGGTGTATATGGAGGCCAGAGGAAAACCTTCCATAGTTTCTCCACATTTATTTGGATCAGGGCAATCAACAAGATCATAAGACTTGACCTGACTTCGGGCTTTACCCTCTGGGCTACCTCATGGGCTCGGTTAAGCTTTTTAAAGCTACCTAAGATTATGCTTGGGTGTGGCATGTCGGTGTACTTGACAGTCAACATAAAAAGTGAGAAGTAGTCTCCGAATCGGAAACAAGAGAAGAAAGGCAGTCCTAACCAAGCCACACTTGGTTTCTCTCGTGCTTGATCTTGAACTTTGAAAGTTCCTGTTGCCTGACAACAATGATAGGAAAATATTAAAAAATACATCTTTGTAATTAATTTAAAAATTAATTTAAAAATACATCTTTGTAATACATCTTTGGATTGTAGTGTTAGAATATTTGATTTTTAAATTGGTGACTTTAGTTTCACTAGAAAGAAAGAAAAAAAAAAAGCCGGGTGTGGTGGCGCACGCCATTAATCCCAGCACTCGGGCAATGCATGTTAAGCAAAATTTGGTTCAGGATAAAGAACATTTCCAGCAGTGCTCCCAAGCCTAAGTCGGCTGAATTTATGCCAAGGAGTGCTCTCCCCATTGATGATCAGAATGACTATCAGGTCTGAAAGGCATTTCATGACTTGTAGTATTTATGTCAAATAGTCAACAAGAATTCTTTATTTTTTTTTAATTTTTATTTTTATTTTTTTTTTTGTTTTTGTTTTTGTTTTTCGAGACAGGGTTTCTCTGTATAGCCCTGGCTGTCCTGGAAGTCACTTTGTAGACCAGGCTGGCCTCGAACTCAGAAACCCGCCTGCCTCTGCCTCCCAAGTGCTGGGATTAAAGGCGTGTGCCACCACTTCCGGCAAGAATTCTTTATTATTAAAACAATGAAGCACAATCATCCTTAAGAAATAGTAAAATTATAACAAAACTGTCTTTAAAATACATTTCCTTTTGCTTTATGATGAATAACTGTTTTATTTGTAGGCCTATTTTATATACTTTTATACCCTGGGTTGTATTTCTTGCTAGGGAGAGGGGATGAGGACAAAGGATTGTTACTTCAATTAGGGTCAGAGCCTAACACAGCAGGCTCAGCCAGCCCTCGTCAATAAGCCAATCTGATAGTGAAAAGCCAAGAAACGGAGATTTGCCGAAGTGGGAAGAGAGTGGGAAGAGAGATAAAGGACCCCAACTCTTCCCCAAGTGCTCTTTCGTATCCTAGCAAGAGGTTCAGAGATCTGCATGACTAAGCTGTCTGGGTCAAAGTGGGACCCTACTCATTCCTGACCCCTGAGGGCTCTCCATTGTCTCTTGCATGCTGGTCTGAAAACTGTACATTTTTCTGAGAGACAGAGTCCCCTCATGGCTGCCCCTGGGCTCAGAAACCTTCTGGCAGCATGAGCTTCCAGGGAAATTCTATCGCTTGTGCTCCCTTGTTTTAGTCGTCTGTCAACCAAAGTGAGGGCGAGCAAGTTTGTATCGCAGCCTGTTCCTGGTAGGATTGTCAGGATCATGAACAGGAGACATTAAGAAGCTGAATTCCACAAGAAAAGCCCTGGCAAAGTGCTGAGCCGCTGAGTCTAGGTTTCGCCTCCTGGGTTGTTTCAGCTCGCTTTTAAGTTTAAATGGGGATCGTGAGTGCGCTTGGCCCAGAGCTGATACTGCTCAGCCGTTCATAAAGTGTGGCTTTGTTTGTCATTGCCAAGGGTCTGGAACGTACTATGGGGAGGGGTAGGAGAAAGATGTAATACATAGTGAGCAAATTGTCAAAAGTCAGGAGTAGCATACAACTATCTGTTCTAGGACCCTGAGGAATCTTGGAAGGTTCTCAGTTTCGCATTTTCTGCACAGAAATGCACACTTGCAGCATTTGTGACCACCAATTCTTTTGATATTAACAACTGATTTTTATGACACCAGTTGCCCTGTGCTCTTATCCTGGACACCTGATCCTCGCACCCTGATTTCTGACATTGAGCCTTCCTCTCTTGAATCCTCAGCCCTGACCTTCTAAGTTTTCTGCTTGACTTAAATCCAACGGAAGGTGCTGGGACAGCTTTCTGATTGATCATTTGCATAACTTAAGGCATATCACACTTCTGACAGAATAAAGCAGATGATTTTTAGTCTACTGTTATTTAAAGCCTAGAATCAAGTGTTTTGTGTTGTTTTCCTTAGAATGTTGAATTTCCAGTCAACAAAACTTGTGTGTGCATTGATGGGAGCACATTTGGAGAAGCAGACTGTTCGGTGATTCCACCTTGGGGGAAACTTCAGAGACTGTACTTACACCAGACCAGAACGCTGCACACCAAGGCCATTTGGCTGTTCTTGTAATGGCCTAATCTGCTGCCCCTTGGGGCCTTGGCAAAAGACAGTCAGAGATTAATTTCAGCCCAAGAGGAAGTGAGGCAATCAGGGACTTGTTGAGCACAGAAGATGCCTGACAATAATCTTTTTTTTTTTTTCAAGGAGAGTAAATTTGGAGAGAATACAAGGCATAACAGGAAATTTTGTTTTGTTTTGTTTTGTTTTTTGAGGGAAATATTTTTTTAAAACTTTTGTTTTCACTATCGAATAATATGTACCTTATAATAATATTGCTCTGTTTTTATACAGCTGGCCCTACAATTAGTTTCTTTGTGCCATCATCATCATCATAAACATATAGCATATCATGACACCATGTTATAATGCTGTGATGTCATAGGGATTATTTTAATTATTCAGTAGGAATTATTTTAATTCATTATAGCATTTTTCTCTTTTTTCCATTCCCATGTGTATGTAGGGTGTGTGCATGTGCATGTGCATGTGTGCGCGCACATGCGTGCATATTTTCAGGTGTGTGGACACACATGAGTGGGTACACACTCACATGGGTGCCCCATGCTTATGGAGGCCCAAAGTTGATGTCTGGAATCATCCCCAATCATTCTTCCACCTTATTTCCAGGCAGGTCTCTATGGAATCCAGGGCTTACTAATACTGCTAGTCGGTGTAGGCACCTTGCTCTAAGGATCCTGCCTCTGCCCTCTGAGGCTGATTCCTTACAGGCTGGCCACTGTACTTTCCCAACATTTCCATGAGTTCTGAACTCCAGTCCTGGTGCTTGAATGCAAGTGCTATAACCACTGAGACATCGCCAGAGGCCTCCAGATCCTTTATAGTCTTACGGGCTGTGTTATACTGTGATAGATATATGCAGTACTGCATGGACCAAGACACTGGTATGTGGCATATGACCAGATAGAAGTCTTGCACTGTGGGTTGGGATTTCTATGATGTTAAAGAGTCTCATACAAATCGGGAGAGCAGAGCTTAGTAAGTGGCAGGCATTAACATCCTATCCCACTCTTCCCAAGGTTCTTTGTAGCATGGTTTTTTAGCCCATATAGTGACTGCACTTTTTGTTTTTTGGGATTTTTAAAGATTTATTTATACATTTAATGTATATGAGTACACTGTTGTTGTCTTCAGACACACCAGAGGAGGACATCAGTTCCCATTATAGATGGCTGTGAACCACCATGTGGTTGCTGGGAATTGAACTCAGGACCTCTGGAAGAGCAGTCAGTGCTCTTAACTTCTGAGTCATCTCTCCAGCCCATGACCGCACTGTTCTAACTGTCACAAAACCACCAGAACACAACTTCTCCTGCTCTAAGCTAGTGGATGTTCTGAGCTCAATGGGAGGAGAGGTTCTCAGCTGAGCAGTAAAGGCTTCAGTTCATTCTCTTGTTTGGTTTTTGATTTTGAGATAGAGTCTCTCTAATAGCCTTGGGTGTCTTGGAACTCTAGACCAGGCTGGCCTGATTCACAGAGATCTGCCTGCACTCTGTTCTGAAAGAAGAAAAGGGAGTATTTGTCTGTTGCAGCTTTACCTTATGATGTACATAGTAATTATTCATAAATCCCCCATTTGAAGGCCCATAGTTGGAGCTAGGCATAATGGCATATGCCTTTAATCCCAGCACTCCAGAGGAAGAACCAAGCAGATTTCTGTGACTTCAAGGCTAGCCTGGTCTATGTAGCAAGTTCTAGGACAGTCAAGGCTACATAATGAGTTCCTATCTCCATAAAATAAATAAATCCCTTAGTTTGGTTCCTCTTGCACAGATCTGGAATGTTTCTGTACAAGGCTGTGACTGATTTATTTGGAGAGCATGTAAATATTATCTGTTTTAAAGGCATCACCAATGGAACCCAAGAACTTGACCAAGAATGCTGCAGCTTACTAAAATCTTTTGAAAATTCCTCTTGGCGGTGTTCCTTTCCAAGCCTGATTGAATAGCTACAGGGTTGGCAAGGCCTTTACTTTTGAGAGAGAATTCAAGTTCTGGAAACAGCCTGAAGTTTGAAGCCAATTTTGGTGAATAAAGTAGACAAGAGTAGTTAAATACCTTTAAACCTTTCTGTAAATAAGATTTTTTTTAATCAAATACAAGCCATGACTATAAAAATAACAAGACAGTTTCTGGGCAATATTCACAAATATTTCTGCATATCCAGATCTAGAATTGCTGCTTAATGCCCTCATAAAAACAGTAGATTTTTATGATCGCTATTCAGTCCTAAAATGGTTTTCAGTGCTTTTGCAATATTCTGATAAGTGCTGATATGCCATTAGCATTACTTTTAGAGGCTGGGAGATGTATCCATTTGTCTAGTATCATTTTTAGGGGCTTGGTGATGTATCCATTTGTCTAGGATCCATTGTACTTGCCCTAAAAGCCATGAGAACCTTTATGGTGGTTTTAATAAAGTTGGTCCCCATAGGCTCATAGGGAGTGCCACTATTAGGAGGTGTAGCCCTGTTGCAGAAAATTCGTCACTGGGGGTGGGATTGAGGGTTTCAGATGCTCAAGCCAAGCCCAGTGCTGTCTCTTCCTGGTGCATACCTATGCAGATGTAGAACTGTCAGCTCCTTCTCTAACATCATGTCTGTCTGAATGCCACTATGTTTCCTGACATGATGATAACAGACTGAACCTCTGAACCTGTAAGCCAGCCCCGATTAAATGTTTGCCTTTATAAGAGTTGCCATGGTCATGGTATCTCTTCACAGCAATAGAAACCCTAAGTAAGGCAGCCTGAGTTCAGATATCCAGCACTCACACGGAAAACCAAGTGTCGCAGTGTGTACCTGTGATGTCAGTGTAGAGACAGAATCTCTGGAACCAGCCAGTTGCCGGACTCCAGGCTCAGGGAGGGACCTTGCTTCAAAAATAAGGTAGGTAGAGGGCCTGGAGAGGTGGCTCAGCAGCTAAGAGCACCTGTTGCTCTAGCAGAGGAGCGGTGTTCAGTTCCCAGCACCCAAATGATGCCTCACAACTATCTATAACCCCAGTTCCCAGGGATCCTACACTTTCTAACTTCTGTGGGTGTCAGGCAGGCATGTGATGCACAGACATACCTGCAGGCAAAACACTCACACGTGAAATAAATGACCAGAATAATAAGATTATGATCATTCTAACTTCTAGGGCATTTTTAAAAAATAATTCTTATTATACTTTATGTGCACGTGTGTGTGCATACACACACACACACACACACACACACACACACACACACACACACGAGCACATGTACATATTATAGCACTTGTAGATGTCAGAGGAAAACTTGTGGGACTCAGTCCTCTCATTCCATCATGTGGGGCCTCTGTATTTGAACTCATGTCGTACAGTCTTGGCAGCTAGCATCTTCACCCACTGAACCATCTTACTGGTCCCTTGAATGCATATTTTTGATTGGCACTTAAGGGTGCGCTGAACAGGGAGCATAGGAAGCGAATCTGGAGCCCTTTTAGCCTGTGTTCCCTTCCCTGCTTTGACCTTTGCTTTGCTTCCAACTTTGGCGCTGCAACCAACGCTTTGACACTTTAGCAGAACCATTCTCCTCTGGCCTGCAGTTTCCTTCTTTATAGAGGAATGGCCTGGCTTGTTAGAGCCTTGCCAACCTAAGGAGTCCTGGTCTTTGAAGAAACTGACCTACTTCCTAGAACTCTTTGGTGCCTTTGTGTAGCAAATTCTATTGGCCTGAACAAACAGGAAACAGCTTTTTAAATATGAAGAGGATCTTCACTTTCCTGCATGATTTGGCATCTTTATTAATTCTTTTTATTTCTTCCCTTAAGTAAACTCACACCTCTTTAAGGTAAGACTACCACTGGAGTAAAGCTAGGCTACCCTACACACTATAGCTCCGTATCCGCTTTCAGTTGTGGTCCTGTGACCCCGTGTTGCCATGGTGTCATGGTGGAAATGCCTAAATGAGTAACGTCACTTAAGCCTGAAAAACAAGTCAGGGCCGAGTTCAACGTCAGGAGCTCAGGAGTGCCTCCAGCTTCTCTGGTCCACTGAAAGTCTGACAGTAATTGTTCACTGCGTCTGGGGAATACAAAGCAAGATGAAGAAGCTCTTTCCACAGAAGGGAAACTTGGAAAATAGTATGGGTTACGGCTGTCCATTCGATAATTATACGTGTGTTTGTAGTTTACTTGTGCTCTCTAAAACACTTTCATTTGCATCAGTAATTGAACATTTTTAAAGTACTGATATTGTTAGGCAATAGTCATAGACGTTGGGGGTGTATTTGACATAAATCCTGTCCTCAAGAAAATTAAGGCAGAAATCAATATAAATTTTAAAGTAAATTTGTCTTTAACATACATAAAACATATCCCTTGCAGGGTAGCATGTGATATTCCAGTATGCATGTACTTTGCATATTTAAATCAGGTCGAACACAGAGATCCCCAGAGCTGGAGAAACAGCTCAGAGGTTCAGAACACTGACTCCTTTTTGCAGAGGACCTGGGTTTGAGTCCTAGTACTCACAAGGTAGCTCATAACCATCTATAACCCTAGCTCCAAGGCATCGACACCCTCTTCTGGCCTTCTTAGGTACCATAACCATGTGCTACACAGACATACATGCAGGCACAACACACTCATACATATAAAAGAAGTTAAACTCTTAAGAAAAACATAGCTATATCCTTAAATGTTTAGAATTTTTTACTCAGAATACTTTCTTCTAGCATTTTGAACACATAGCTCATTATTATTCTCTGTAGTCACTCTACTATTATATTAGGACCCCAGAACTTCTTACCCCTGTCTAGCTGTAACTTGGTACTGATGGACCACCAACCTTCTCTGTCCCTCCCTCTTCCCTGTTCTCTCCAACCTCTGGGAACTGCTGCTATTCTCTCAGGATCTTTGATGAACTTTTTAGATTTGACCTGAGTTAAGTATTGTGCTGTTTGTCTGTCTTTATGTCTGGAGACATAAAGGTCTCCAGAGCTAATCGATGTTGTTGTAGATGACAGAATTTCAGTCTTCTTATGGCTGAATAATTGTGTCGTGTGGTGTGTGTGTGTGTGTGTGTGTGTGCATAGTACCTCATAAAAGGGTGATGGATTGGATTGATAAAGAAAGACTCTTCCATCCCAGAGGAGGGTAGAATGGATGATTATACTTTTATCTTACTCTACAAAACATAGAAAGTAAAGATTGAGTTCCTGTTTTTTTTGTTTTGTTTTTTTTATTGAGATTGTGATGGATTTTAGAGCCAGAAGATAAATTTGGAATTTGTCAACCGGCAGGTGGTGGCTAATATCAGGTTGGACTTTTGAATGACGGGTAGGAACTAGAAAGAGGAGTGAGCCTATGTTGCCGGGCAGATGTTGGCTTGCAGATGTTGGCTTGCAGATGTTGGCGTGCAGGTCAAAGGAAGAGGGTACTAAACTGCAGGGGAATAAACAACACAATAGAAAACACCAATAAACAGAAAATCAAACAAAATAAAATGCACTGGAGCTGTGAAAACAGCAAACAAGGAAAAGAGATTCTTAATAGTGATGATATATCACTCACTTTTCTGTTGCCATGATAAGACACCATGGCCAAGGCTATTTCCAGAAGGAAGGATTAGTGTTGGCTTAGTGTTCCAGAAGATTTCATGAAAGGGGAGCTGGCCAAGACAAAGCAGAAAGAGCCAAGTGGAAGTAAGCAAAGCTCTTTAATCTCAAAGCCAGCCCCCGGAATGTACCACCTAACCCTCCCTAAACAGCACCACCAACTGGGGACCAGGTGTTCAAATGCCCATGACTACAAAGGATTGTCCTTGTCACTGAGTGATAGAAAACTTACCTGAGAGAGTTGAGAGGAACGACAGGCCTACAAGCCAAGCCTTCATGAGCTGGGAGGTGGGAAAGGAGGGAAGCAGGGTCAGCAGATATAGATAGACTGCAACTTCAGGAGACAGGACGGAGAAGACCACCAAGTACACTTGTGAGTAAACCAGTGGGGAGGAACCAGCAGAGAGGGAGAAAATCATGTAGATAAGCCATAACTGGAAGAACACACCCATGGGGGTGTCAGAGATGGCCTTGGACATGATTTAGAGAGAGACCTTACCTTCCGAAGCAGGAAGAGTGAACAGATATTTGGTGCTAATAGAGCAACCTTTGGTCAGGAGAAGACACATACATGGCTGTTGTCCTCGAACCTCAGGCTTCCCTTTCTTAGTCATGACATGGCCATGGTTCTCAACCTGTGGGTCAAGACCCCCTCTACAAACCTCTGTCTCTGAAACTATTTACATTACAAAATTGCAGTTATGAAGTAGCAATTAAAAACAATTTCGTGGTTGGAGGGTCACCACAGCATGAGGGGCTGTATGGAAGGGTCTCAGCACCAGGGAGTTTGAGAATCACTGGCCTAGAGATGAGCCGACTTTGGTTAGGGGCTTCAGACTGAGATGCGTGGTTGGAACTTGACCTTGGGGTATGGAAGGAGAGGATGACTGGGAAATGTTGTCAGGAAAGTCCCCAATCCACAGTCAGGACTGGATTGTTTCCTCTTCTGCCTGCTAGGAATCCAGGGATTATGGCTTTTTTTTTTAAGGATTTAATTATTTTATGTGTGGACCCTGTCACTCTCTACAGACACATCAGAAAAGGGCATTTGGAATGATGGTTGTGCAACCATGTGGTTGCTGGGAATTGAACTCAGAACCTCTGGAAAAGCAGTCAGTGCTCTTAACCACTGAGTCATCTCTCCAGCTCCAGGGATTATGATGTTAAGACTGGCTTGAGCTAGTCGGCGGGAACACAATGTGCTGAGTCGGGTGTCAGGGGCGAGTAGCATGACTTGACCTCATAAGTAATCCAAATTGCCTTAGAAAGTAAGCCAAGTTCAGAAGGCATCCTGAACAGGAAGCACACGGAACCATCCAGGGTAGGGGTCTGCCTCTGAGGGTTAACACATAGCAGGTGAGAGCAACGAGGGGTAGGAACTGGTGGGAGACTGTGATCATAGGCAAACAGTTGAGGCATTAAGAGACATCATGTTGATGGAGGATCACCACAGGTGCAATCTGAGCCATAGTGACGGGAAGTGATTTCTGTGATGTGGCATAGAAGTGACAGGATGATGATGAGCTGCCACCCAGACAAACCTGGAAGGACCCAGGTGTTGAGTTCACAGGAAAGTATGTCACAGGACAAGGGCAATAAGGAAAAATAAGTACAGATAAATTAGGAGTGATGGGTGGGTCAGGCTTTCCAAACATACCAGGTTGAATTGAGGGTAAGTTTTATTATATGGTGTTTTGTTTGGCTTTGGTTTTCCAAGACAGTGTTTCTCTATATGGCCCTGGCTATCCTGGAACTCACTCTGTAGACCAGACTGTAGACCAGAGTCATAGAGATCTGCCTACCTTTGCCTCCTGAGTGCTGGGATTAAAGGCATACACCGCCATCACCCAACCTGTATAGGTATAGTGCGTTTTAAACTCAAGTGAACTGACCAAACCACAGTTGAAGAGTTCAGTAAATTTACTGGTTGCCAAGGGGATATATATATATATATATATTTCAGCTTTCCTACCAACAATGAGTTAAAATATAAATTGGAGAAAGAGATATGTGCAGATAGACACCCAAAAATACAAAATGCCTAGTAGAAAGTTTAGTAAGACTTGAAATGATGCTGGCACTGATGACCCTTGTACCAAGCTCCAGGTTACAGACAGGCTGTGAGCTGTGCGATGTAGCTTGCCAAAGCTGCAGGCTCACCTGTAGGTGCTGAGGAAGTTGAGATGGCTTGAGTGGTTGACTCAGGGCCACCCCTCTGTCACATTGTCACCCTCAGCACAACTCCATGTATGTTCCCAGTCTTCTACAGTCATACTGTTACATATAGTAATCCCGAGATCCATCTTGGGAAGGCCCAGCCTTTCTCTTCACCCCATACTCCTCACATGGGGTGAAGTCACCTGATCATCCCATCAGAGAGACACAGACATGGATGCTGATATCCTGTAGGGTTTCACAGGTACCGCAGTGATGGACAATCTTGATCTGGAGTGTTTTGTTTTGTTTTCAACAGACACTATGCTTTAATTCTATAAGAGTTCCCCCAGTGAAAGTTACCTTAGAAGTGTGTTAGGCAGATTGTTACAGGCTCCTAATAAAATGTACTTCTGGGCTCAGTATGTTTTAATGCTAAGCAACAGCATCACTCTAAAAGCTAACAATGGTCGTGGGTTATATTAGTTTTTCAAATCAATGCAAACACTTTTTAAGTTGGCTGAAATAAAATTTTGGCATATATATACGTATGTAATATATATATATATATATATATATATATATATATATATATATATATATATATATACATACACACATACATTTTGGCATACACACACACATGTGTGTATATATATATATATATATATATATATATATATATATATATGTCAAAATTTTATTTTATTTATATTACATATTGTTTCCTACTATCCTTAGAAAGATCTCTTTTTCTTGCCATACATATAAAAATAATTTCACAAGGTTACCTGTCCCACCGAATACTAGCAAAACAAAACCAGACAGGATTTGAATGTAATGTAAGAACCCACTCTTTCCCAATCTCATTCTTTTACCTAAGTACATCAGTCATAACTTTAAAAGAAACATCCAAAACCAGTTTAAATGTACTTCTTACCCAGTGCCTAGTCACTTTTGTTTGTTATAAGGACTTCTAAGTTGTTGGGTTTGGGTTTTATTCTGTTTATCTGCTGCGCGCAAATACACTGTAAAAACTTACCTGAAATCTGAATATGATACAAAGCAGGCCTCAAAGTCATTATGTTCTTATTCCCTTTTTAAGGAGTGTTTTCAAAACATTACCATCTATGAAACTTTGGCAACCATGGACCATAGTGAAAGTAAAAACCAAACACAAATCACCAGTAATTGTACCTCTAATTGGAAACCCAAGTGAGGGCCGTATTTTGAACATGTATAATGTATCTATCATAAATACAGAAAGTGCACTCCTGAAGACAGTGTTACTGATTCAAGGCAGTGGGGGTCACTTTGGCCTTAATGCTGCTTTGTAGTGATGTTTTCTATTTGCCTACAAGGCTTCTGCGTAAGAGAAACACAGTAACAAAAAGAAGAAGGAGGAGGAGGAGAAGAAAGAGAGAGAGAGAAAGAGAGAGAGAGAGAGAAGGAGAGAAAGAGAGAAAGAGAGAAAGAGAGAAAGAGAGAAAGAGAGAAAGAAAGAAAGAAAGAAAGAAAGAAAGAAAGAAAGAAAGAAAGAAAGAAAGAGGAAGGAAGGCAGGAAGGCAGGAAGGCAGGAAGGCAGGCCAGGCAGTGGTGGTGCATGCCTTTAATCCCAGCACTTGGGAGGCAGAGGCAGGTGAATTTCTGAGTTCGAGGCCAGCCTGGTCTACTGAGTGAGCTCCAGGACAGCCAGGACTATACAGAGAAACCCTGTCTCGAAAAACCAAGAGAGAGAGAGAGAGAGAGAGAGAGAGAGAGAGAGAGAAACACAGTAACACTCTTTCTGCTCAGCCCTGGATTGCCAGATGTACAGACTTAGGGCTAAGAAGTGCGTTTTCACAGACCCCTGGCACCAAGTGACTCTGACATATAAAGTGTCCTTTGAGTTCAGAGACAGTTTACTGAATGGTCTAAGCACACACATGAGATAACCCCTAAGAGAAGAGGAAAAATTTATCAGCCTTATTAATATTCTCTCAGTTCTGGTTTTATTAAGTATTGTTTCAATCTGTATTTCTTTGCTGTACTGGCGTTTCATCAATTAGATAAAAATAAACAGCTTCCCCCCCCCCGCTTCCCCAGGCAAAAATCTACACTCTTCTGACTCTACCACACATTCCTTCTTGGGGTTCTTCCCCTCTCTTCAAAGACACTTTGGCCCAGTCGCCCATTGCTCTCCCAGTGGAGGTGGTAACTTTCCTATACAATGTAATAGTCCTTCTTTTCTGAAATTTCAGTTACAATCTGAAATATTAAATGGAAAATTCCAGAAGTAAACAACATGTACGTCCAGAGTATCAAGATGAACTCTTACATTTGTGCACCCCTGCCCACGCAGACACCTTTTCCAGTACATCCAGTTGGTATATATCATCCACCTGTAAGTCACTTCAGTAGCCTTGCATCGAGCGACTGTGAGGACATCAGAGTGACAGTGTGCAGAAGACGTTTACTTGACTTTACACTGGACCCCAAACTATAAGAATGATACTGGTGTTTTGCTACAACTTATTTTTATTAGTTATTTCCATTTACCTTCTGCCTAATTTATAAATTAAACTGGATCACATGTAGGTATAGGGGGGAAAAGCACATAGAGAATTCAAATGCTGTCTGTGTTATGTCATGAAACATTCATGGGCCCCACAGAGACCCCCAAGGAGCCGATTCCTATGCAGTCACATTAGGGTCTCTTTTTTAATGCTCGAGCTTGGGCTCCGTGCCAACTCTAACACAGCAGGGAGGTGGAGCCCTGAGTCTAGTTTCAGGCAAGAATTTATAGAGGCAAGAAGCGGGTGTCTAGCCTGGTGCACATCTGATGGGGGCGGGGGGAGTTGACATTGTGGCCTTTAGCATAACTGGCTGGTGCTGCAAGACAAACCATAAACATAACTTCTGCTTTCCTCCTGATTGGCGGTTGTTAGGAAGTGAAGTGTCGGGGGCAGGCTTGTAACCTGGAGATTTGTTGGGGAATGACCTGGACACTGGTGCTAGACTCAGGTCTTGTTGGGGAGGAGCCTGGAAACTGGTGCTAGGTACCAGCCTGTTAGTTAACTTGAGTTCAATCTTACGTCAGGTTTTCTAAGATGGGTTCTGAACCCAAAAGATCTGGCCTCTCAGCTGCAGTTTCAAACATTTATTGGCAGTTTAAAAACATATCCTCTGGGCAACAGGGAACTACCATACCATTGCTGTCTCCCCTATAAAACTGGCCTTCTCTCTGCTGTGATGGAGACCCCACCTTATATAAAATAATGATCTATAAAGGACACAGATGTCTTCTGACACCCTATAGGCACTACCCCACACAGGATCCTGACCTTCCTTTTTCTAAGATAATTCCTAAGAAATGTTAGTGAAACAATTTGCGTGAGGGCTGGGGATCTGGGGCCAAGCAAGAGCAGTAACTGACAAGAAGGTTCAAGGACAGTCCAGAGAAGCCCCACTCATTCTCTCCTACTTTTTGATGAAACCATACTATGCATATATCTGCCTTAAAAACTGGCTCTCCAGCTTACAAAGTATCTTTATTTCCTGCCCTTTCTAACATAACCTGCCTGTGTGGTATCTGAAGCCATTCGGGGAGAGATTGGGCGTTGTGGTTGCCTGGGAGCCATTTATCATAAACGGGATTCGTAAGTGTTTGATTGACAAGGGTAAGAAGACAGGTCTCACTTGAAACATATATTTACACCCACCAATTCTGAAGATACAAATTCCCGAGAGAGCTGAGTTTGTGCACCTAGACCCCCAGGTTTCGTCTGAAACCCACCTACTGCGAACTTTTTAGATGGGCATAGGACTGACTGTGTTCAGGAGTTCTGACCTAACCCTGCAGTGTCAAAGGCAGATGAGAACATTTGTGCAGAAGCCCAGACAGACATGGTACCAGCCCAGCCTGCTGCCCTGCTCACATTAAGTGTTGAGTGATTGATGTCTACTGCTGCTTGGGCTTCTTTCACAACTGTCCCTTCAGCACAGATTGAGGAACAGCTGTAGCACTGTGTGTAGCTCCATCTTCCAGCCTAGCATCATGTTCTTTGATTTATAGTTTATAGTTATGACTCAATTCATGTTGACCCATGTAATTAGAATCTCTTGTTTTTATCTCAAAAAAAAAAAAAAAAAAATAAGCCTACTCTGGCCCAGATGTTAGAGAAGGCAGTAAGTAGCATTTCTGTTTCTTTCTCTGCCTTCTGGGGTTACAGCTGCCCAGCCACACCCACACAGCATTTACTTGGGTTCTGAGGATCCAAACTCTGGTCCTCAAACAGCAAGCACTATATCCTCCGGGATAGGGTCCCTGGACCCTGACAGCAGCTCTGTGGGCTAGTGAGGAAATATGGCCCTCGAATTTCATATTGCTACCCAGTGCCTAGTTGTGTGTCTAAAGATGCTCAAGTCCGTTGGCTCCAGCACAGCATTAGCACCTTCCAATAAATAAATAAATAAATAGATAGATAAATAAATAAATAGTTAAATAAATAAATAAATCTGGATTAACGCTGTTGAAATTACTACCTGCAGCCAGGTAGCAGTGACACACACCTCTAATCCTACTGCTCAGGAGGCAGAGATAGGAGGATCTCTGTGAGTTGAAAGCTATTCTGATCTACAGAGTGAGTTCCAGGACAGCCAGGGCCACACAGAGAAAGCCCTTCTCAAAAAACCAGGAAGAAAGGAAGGAAGGAAGGAAGGAAGGAAGGAAGGAAGGAAGGAAGGAAGGAAGGAAGGAAGGAAGGAAGGAAGGGTTCCAGGACAGCCAGGGTCACACAGAGAAAGCCCTTCTCAAAAAACCAGAAAGGAAGGAAGGAAGGAAGGAAGGAAGGAAGGAAGGAAGGAAGGAAGGAAGGAAGGAAGGAAGACAGACATCACCAGCAGCTTCTAATCTCTTTTCAGACCAGCATTGTGGTTTTGTTGTTGGGTTTTGCTTACTTGCTGTGTGTGTGTGTGTGTGTGTGTGTGTGTGGTGTGCATGCATATATGTATGTGTGTTCCTTGCCTATACATCTGTGGAGACCTGAGCTGGACACTAGAAATCTTAAGTTGTTCTCTACCTTAGTGACCCAGACCTCACAGATGCTGCAAATCTACGCCTCTGGCTTGCTCTGGGGTTCTCCTTTCTCTGCCTTTTGGGTTACAGCTGGCCAGCCATATCCTCCCAGCATTTACTCCTCTGGTCTTAGAACAGCAAGCACTTTATCCTCTGTTTCATCTCCCAGCCCTGTTGCTCGTTATTGAGAAACTACCTTCTCCAGCTACATGCTGTAGTAGCCCCAGATGAAAAGATAAGGTGGGGGATTGGTTTCAAAATAAATAAGAAGTGGGAGCAGTTGGCAGGGCTCTGGATGAAGCAGGCTTAGCTCCAGAGTCTATAACATTTCCTCTTTCTTGAATGACTGCCTTCTATTATTACCTCATGCCGATGTCCGTTTATTAGTAACCTCAAAAAGTAGGCCAGCCTGGATTTTTCCAAGGAACTAACTCCATTGCCACCAGGTCTCTCAGCTGTGGCACCTGGCTTCTCCAATCAGATAGATGGTTCACAGCCTCTCAAAAGCCTTTTTAGAAATCTGTTTTCTAACTTGGAGGAAAACATAACAAAGAACAGCCCATGCCATGCAGATGTGACACCATCTGTAGGCCCGGTTATAGGAAGTCCCCACCCCTAAATAAGATGCTGACATATGATAAGCATGTTCATGAAGATGACACGCCCAGAAACTGCCTTAGGCTCCTCTTAGGTAGCCATAGATCATGGAGAAGAGACTCTCTCCAAGACCAAAAAGGAATAAAGGAAAAAAATTTTACCCAGTTTTCTTCCAATTCCCTGCAGCCCACAGTATCTGAACATTGCCCTTTCAACTCAAACAAAGTCCACAGGTTGACCAGATGGCCCCACCCAGCAAAGTGGTAAGATCATCTGGCTTTAGTCACCAGATTGACTCCACTACCTTTCACCCAGTTGGAGGGAAAGAGTGGGGAAGCTTCCTCAGTAAAGGTGAGCTTCCTTACCCATTAACTTACTGGGCTCCTCGTGTCTGATCGCAGCCTGAAAGAAGTGGAGGGCAGCTGTTACCTTCTTGTGACTCGCCCCCACTAGTCCAGAACTCACAGCAGGATCCAACTTCCAGCAGAAAACGTCTCTGCCCTTTCTATGCTGGTATTGCTAAGCCCAGGAGATTCCAAATGAACTCCATCCCTACTTACTGCTGTGGATGGCAGTGGGTGGCAAAGAAAGGGCTGTGGGCTAGAAATCAGACAGCCTGGACTTTAGGGGTCATGCACTTCTTGAGGCCAATGACTTTACACCTTCGTAGGTTACACAGCTATGACAGACAGGACCAGAACACTACCCTTCAGGGGCTGATGGCCAGCCCAGGCAGGAAAAGACAAAGCAGCAGCCCACTGTAATCTTTGAGTCAAGTACTGAAGTGATAACGTTTCCTTGGCAAACGTTCCCAAAGGGGTATGAGGAGGGAAGACAAAGACAGAAGGGCCAGTCAGTCCTCGGGATCCAGAAAGGTTGAGAAGTTAGGGTGTGTCCCCAACAAGAGCTAAGTTTAAAAAAGAAAGAAAGAAAGAAAGAAAAAGAAAAAGAAAAAGAAAAAGAAAAAGAAAAGAAAAAAAAGTGCCACTCTCTTAGGAAATCTTTTTTTTTTTTTTTTTTTGGTTTTTCAAGACAGGGTTTCTCTGTATAGCCCTGGCTGTCCTGGAACTCACTCTGTAGACCAGGCTGGCCTCAAACTCAGAAATCTACCTGCCTCTGCCTCCCGAGTGCTGGGATTAAAGGCGTGCGCCACCACGCCTGGCTCTCTTAGGAAATCTTGAAGCAGAGGCAACTCAATATGAATGTATTTAGGCTCCAAAGCCAGAAACTCAAGTGTCAGCTTGCAAAGAACCTATTTGCTGCCCTCATATCAGCTGCAGCCTGTTGGCAGTGGAGAACTACGAGGCTTTGGAGGCAGGGGAATGATGTGATCCTAAGTTATAGGGACTTGTTTGATTGTTGGTGGTGGTAGTTTGTTTGTTTGTTTGTTTGTTTGTTTGTTTGTTTGTTTGAGGCAGGCTCTTATGATGTACCCCAGGCTGGCCTCATTCTTACCTATGCAGGCGATAGTGACATTACACATCTCAGCCTTCCGGTTAGCCTACCCTCAGATGCTGGAGGCATAGGCATGCATCACCACACCTAGTTTCACATGGGGCTGGGATTTGAACTCACAACTAAGCGAGGACTCTACTGACTGAGCTACGCCCCTAGGCAACGTGATTCTATGTGCTCTTTTCAAGATCTCAGGGCAGAGTTACCTTCCAATAAAGATGAAATGAGGTGTTGTGTATAAAAGCAAATGAAGAGAAATCCATCCTAGTGGGATGAATTTTGGACCCTGGCTAAGGCAACCAATCCAGAGGGGGAAAAGGAAGAAACTCAGCTAGAAAGTACTAAACTAAGGAGGTTGTCGTCCGATTGGCTCCAATGAAAGACAGGTCATCGGACATGCGCGTGACAGGGACTTTCTTCTGAGGTCACTTTGTGTAGTTCCTCAAGACTTTCCTTGTGCCGGGCAGTGGTGGTGCACGCCTTTAATCCCAGCACTAGGGAGACAGAGGCAGGTGGATTTCTGAGTTCAAGGCCAGCCTGGTCTACAGAGTGAGATCCAGGACAGCCAGGGCTATACAGAGAAACCCTGTCTCGAAAAACAAAAAAACAAAAAACAAAAGAAACAAACAAACAAACAAAAAAGACTCTCCTCGTTGTCTCTATGCCTGTGGAGAGTAGACAGAACCTGTCTTACATCCACACCTAACAAGACTGGTAGGAGGGTTGTGTGTCACCCTGGTGACCATGATGCAAACAGATAATGACAGCAAATGAAGTCACCTGGAAGAAAGAGACATGTTTTCCAGGGTCACGTGTCTTTATTGCAGGTAAAGAACATGCATATCTTTGATGGAAAAATTAAAATCAAGAAATAAAGATGCCAAATGTAAGACTAATTAAAGCCTGCTTATTTCATTGAAAGAGGATTAGTTGTCTCAAGTAAATCACATTAAATCTATGACGTTTTTTAAGGGCTGGACAGATGGTACATGCTAATGTACCAACACATACTACTCTTGCAGAGGACCTGAGATTGGTTTCCAGCACCAATAATAGGCTGCTCGGAGCTGCCTGGAACTCTAGCACCAGGGGATCTGAGGCCCTGGTCCAGATTCTGGAGGCAGCCACATAGACATAGTGAACACACACAGAGAGACATGTACATATGCAGGCACATCAAGTAAATATAAAAAAGTATTGCATCTAATTCTTTTGTTATGTGTGTTGATTGTATTTATGATATTCAGGTAGGCACCTGCTTTCCCACAGCAATACGGAGTTATCATTAGTTATGCGTTTTCATGTCATAATACCTTCAAAATTTGTAACAATATGTTAATATAGCCTTTGTATATTATTATTTTAATAAAATAAGTAAAATATGGAATTATTGTTGATATTAATATGTACAACATATGGCCATAAATTCCTGGGAAAACCAAATACAAATGAGAGATACTGTTTTGTTTTGTTTTGTTTTTAAATGTAGGGCTGGAGAGATGACTCAGCAGTTAAGAGCACTGGCTGCTCTTACAGAGGTCCTGAGTTCAATTCCCAGCAACCACATGGTGACTCATAACCATCTGTAATGGGATCTGATGTCCTCTTCTGGTGTCTCCCAAGACATGATAGTGTACCCATTTATGTAAATAAAATGGAAAAAAGTAATTAACAATTTTAAACCTTCCCATACAACTTGAAAGACCAAAAACTATACAGTCTTTTATTTGTTTTTCTTTTCTGTATGTTTGTTTGTTTGTTTGTTTGTTTATTTTTGAGACAGGGTCTTACTTTGTAGCTCTGGCTGGCCTGGAACTCCCTATGTAGACCAGGGTGGCCTCAAACTTACAGAGATCTGCCTGCCTCTGCCTCCTGAATGCTGGGGTTAAAGGTGTGACTCCTTATTTTTTCTTCATAGGAATAGAATGTATTGCTTTATTTTTGTAAGTAAATGTATCTAGTTCCAGTTAAACCAAAGCCTTTTGAAGAAAATTGTCTTCCCTAATGTATAGATATCTTGTTTTTGAGAACTGACATTAATTTTTCTAAAAGTTGACTCTGGTTAGTTTTTACTTGTTTTTTTTTTTTAATTTAATTTATTATTATTTATTTTTAAACTGGATCTCAGCCAGGCTAGCCAGACTCCCAAGCTCAAGTGACTTTCCTGCTTCAGACTGCCAAACAGCCAGGACAGCAAGCAGGTGCTTCCACGCCTGACTGGTTGTTAGAAAAGGCGTCCTGTGTTTTAATAATGCATAGTATTTATACACAGTACATTTCCTCATGGCGTTGTCCCCTCCCATGCTGGGTTGATTATCTGGTGTCGTGTGGCATAAGACGAGTTCGGCTCTGGGGAAATTCCTGGGTCATGAACACACTATGTTTGTTCCCCTCAGATACTTGCCGACACAGATGTAGGAGATCAGAACACAGGAGACAGGAAACAGTAACGGAAGTTTTAGGGTAGAGGGATGCGGGAACAAAGCCAAAGGCGCTCCTGGAACACTCTGGAGCTGTTTTGGAATTGGTGCCCTTCACTTCAGCCGAGGTGACTATGTATTCTTGGTCTTGTATTTCCCTCCAATTTTTGGTCTCTGCGTGTATTTGTTTTATTTCCCTGCGTGGAACCAAGAGACAGAGTCATGGGAAATAAAGGGCAGAGGACAAAGGCTCTAGTTCTTCGAGATTGCACATTGAGAGGCCACATTGCAGAATGCAGCTTTCCCCTGGGGTGCTTCAGGTCCAGATGTCCACTCCCACGGGCTATGGTCAGGACAGGGCAGCTGGGCTCCCTAGGGAGAGAGGTTACCCTCAGAACAAAAGCAAACATTTGTCCCTTCAGACTCTACCTCCTCCTGTCTCCTGGTCCTGGCTGTGTCAATTTAAACTTTAAATGCTATTGCAGTATTAATAGGTAAAATATCCTCTCCTGGACAAATACATGTATTTTTACTACAACAAATTCTGCGCGCCTACCCACGCTCTGCCCAGGCTTGAATGTTGTCAAGGATTTAATTTCACAAAGGTTTCAACAAGAGAATTGAAACTTAATTCAAGAACAATGTATTTTAGCCTGAGGGAATGTTCCGCCCATAAAGTGTATTAGTGGCTCTCTCTGTGGTGTCTCAGCCCCATGCTCTTCTCTTGCTGAATTTCCACCTGGGCTTCGTTCATTCTTCCCCTGGAAGAGGAAACTGATTTGGGTGCACTTGCCTTGACTGTTCATTTAGAAGAACTGTTGTTCCATTTGTTAGGGTCTCACTCTCTTAACTAGTCACCTCCCAAAGACTGTACCTCTTTGCTTTCAGATTTGAGAGTTTGTATTTCAACAAAAGAATTGTACATAGAGCAGGGCATTGTGGCATGCACCTGCAATTGTAACACAGGGGAGGCCTAGGCAGGGACATCATGAGTTCAGACATAGCCCGGGCTAGGTAAGGAACCAATGTCTCAACAGAGACCAGGAATTTTGTGGACACACAAACGTACAGACTGTAGCATTACAGATATTGCTCTCAAGAAATGTACCAAACTCAGCACTATCATCATGACTGTGAGCTACGTCATCTCAGAAACCTGTCGGGGAACCTCTTAGTGACCTAAATTCAGAACTCTGCCCACCTCATCCTCAACAACACTCAGGGAATATGGCAGCACGTTGCTCAATCCTAAGACACAAATTCACCTTCAGGCATTCCCCTGCTTCAGCACTCCTGGGACATTTGGTCTTCCATTTTCTCCTTCCTTGCATTACTTTCAGTCTTTTATGACTTTTGCTGAAGCCCCCCACCTCCCTGGTTTTGTATTTCAGTATTCTTTAAGAGAAGGTTCCAGATTCATCTCCGCTATGACTAACTCTCCTGAATTCTGACAGTCCAATAGAGGTGTTAACATTACTTGGGATTTAAGTGGAGTTAATATGACTGGGACTGAGGCCCATCTCATACATGCGTGTTCTTTCTCCTATGTGCAGGGTGCGCCAAGTCCTGATGCGTGTATTTGGCTGTTTATCATGAATTTACCATCCCTTTCTTTTTGTGTAGACCAAATCCTCACATGAAGGTTTTAGGTATGGCCTTACCCAGAGCCTGATGAGAGCACTTAATTATCTTTACATCCTGGTGTCCCTGTTCTCAGCAACTGGCTTACTTACAAATGGGACCGACCTATCGCAAATCTGGTTTGCATCTTACCATTCAAGATCGGGTTTAATCCCAAATGGCTATTCTGATTTAATCACCTGTTATAACTCTTTCTGTGTTACTCCCACAAAAATATTCCCAAGGACCCTATTGCTTTCTAAAATTTAAGCTTTGGTTTTTAGCTGTTTCTGAAACATCTCACCAACCCTTCTGTCTCGTTTGATATTTCTGACGTTTACAGTGTTTGATAGCTGAAGGATTGCTAGTGTGTACTTTTACTTTATCTCATTTTATGTATTCTGCTTTTCTTGACTAATGCATCTATTATATTTAAAAAGGCAATTCTTCCCTAAACAAAGTTTAATCAGATACATGTCCTCCAGTACATACATGTATAAAAAGTGATTTATTTTGATATTTAGCAATCAAAAGTAAATGAACAACCTCAAAAAACAATGAAGACAAAAAAACTGTGAAAAATAGTTGGGTGTGGGAGGCAGAGGTAGGAAGATGGCTACAACTTTGGGGCTAGCCTGCTCTACCTACCTTTTTTATGCCCACCAGGGCTATCTATCCCTGCACCTCAGAAGATTATATTGTGGTTTACAATTGAAATATACATGATATATTTTGTTGGTACTGATCAATGCAAATTAATATTCCCATGCAGAGGGCATAAATAGCAAGAGAATTCCGTCAGCAGCATCAGTCTACCTTGACTGGAAATTGGACGCTGCCTCCTTGATACAGCATCGTCTTATTTTTCTGTGTTGTTTCCAGCTGTGCTTGGCCTCAAACTGCCGCTGCCAAGAAATTATTCCATTGATAATGGCTTTCCTTGCTGTGCTTTCTACCAGTAATGAAGACAGTTTTTCAAATCTCCATAGGTCTCAAATCATTACTCACCAAATTGATAACTGTTTGAAAAAAGTAGTCTGCATAATACTAATTAATCAGGAGGCAGCCTGGAGAGACTGGCCTTTTTTTATCCTCTTACCTCAGTGGGTCCTCTTCCAATGGGATTTGTCACCCATAACTGAGAAGGAAGTTTCTATGTAGGGTTGACACAAAATTCAAGGATAAGCTTTCTTTAAAATGTAGATTCTTATCCTTGGATCATTAAACCCACTGTCCGGTCAACCAAAAGGGGGAATAGTGGGACCTGTCCTGAGGCCCCGTGAAGGTGCAGAGAGCACACCACAGGCCTTAGAAGAACCAAGCTCAGTATGCACAGGGAGACAGAATGGACGGTGAAAGAGGCCAAAGCAGGACGAGCAGTGGGGCCGAGACGGAAAGTAGCTGGAGAATGGAGAACCAGAGAGAGGCTTGGGTGACATCCAGGGCTCAATGAAAGGCCATTGCTGGCTCCCAAGCTGTGGTGTGACACAGCAGAGGCGGAGCCTGAAGAGGATGAATCAGGCACTGGTGTCCTAGAAGGCTCCAAGAGAGCAGACTCTGGACATCCTGCCCGGTGACAACCCCACCCCCACCCCCCAGGGTGGAAGAAACCGCAGCTGCTGCCGTTCCTCACTTCACAGATGCTGCTCTGATAGGCTGGCTCTCCATTTGTCTGTTTTAAACATGAGCTGCTTTTCGGTCACTTTCAGAGTAGGTATCCTGAGCTGGGCATGGTGACACACGCCTTTAATCCCAGCACTAGGGAGGCAGAGGAAGGCGGATTTCTGAGTTCGAGGCTAGCCTGGTCTACCAAGTGTGTTCCAGGACAGCCAGGACTATACAGAGAAACCCTGTCTCAAAAACCAAAAAAAAAAAAAAAAAGAGTAGGTATCCTGAAAATTAAACACACCAGATTAGTTACATGAGTTAACTGATGCCTGAGGCTTATGGAGTCATGCGGGCGTTAGGAAGTCGGACCGGAAGTGAAGCCTGGGTGAGAAGGGACAGACCCTCACCAATATCAGTAGGAGCAGAGGGAGTTCCCTAAGATTCCCGGGAGACCACTGTGGCTGTGCTCAACCCAGTGTTCCAGACTGGCTACCTCCTCAACCCATCCCCACAGCCTCGTGCACTCCTCTGATGGTTGCTTTCTTGATTTTGTTTCATTTCTTAGATACAGTTTTCTACCCTCTGACTACATCTATTATATCCAAAGCCAGATTCACAAAATCTTCCCAAGTGGGTTGTTTCCTCTCAAGAACCCCGGGACAGCTTCCGCAGTGCGTCCTCCCCTCGGCCGATGGCCTTGGCTTGCTCTGATATCGCTCTCTCGTTACTTTTCTTTCCCTTCATTTCAACATTACCTCAGGATTGCCTCCCCAGTGCAATCTGTTTCCTGCCTTCAAATTCATCTCCCACTCAGTCTCCCATTTTCTTCGTCTTTGACCTCCACCCACGTGTGCCATCTTTTCCCACTAATGTAAAAATACAGTGCTCCAGAGACATGCATGTATTAAGTCCCTCGTGAGGAAGGGTGGGTGGCCCACATCTCATCCCATTCCACCGACCTAATCCTCGTTAATTAATCCTCATTAATCCCCACTGTCAATCAAATGAAGACCGAGACATTCCTCTCCTCTTACTTGGGTCAAGCTTCAGGGCCCCATAGCTCGCCCCTGCTTCTCTGGTTCTCCTCTACACAACTGAAGACACTCTGAGTCCTTAGGTACAGATCCACCGTCGCTGTCACTAACAGTGTGCTAAATTAAAGTTCTTCTCAACAAAGGCTAACTCCTCAGGGCTTGATGATAAGAGTATCCAGAATCTCGAATTTGATCTTACACAGATTAAGAAGAAATCCACTTATTTTTAATATGCACTCTGAATTGTACAACTATAGATCCCTGCTTCTTTTTCTGTCTTTGTTTTGTTTTGTTGAGACACAGCACTGACTATAGCAATAGCTTTTAAGCTTCTCATTTCCTTCTTTAATACCTAGTTGCTGGGTTTTTTTTTTCTGTTTCTTTTTTCTAGTTGCTATTATGTCTTCTGTTTGAAACCCCTATTCATTCAATTCAAAAGGACCTGGCTTATACATCTTAATTTTCTTATTTGGTTTTGTGTTGTTTGTTTGTTTTTCCTTTTGACTTTTTCTATCTTGATACTGTCTTGCAGTACTTGTTAATGATAAGGCTTCACTGAGAAGGTAGCTGGTAAAGACTTGAAGAGGAGAGTGTCCACCTGACTGAGCACCCCAGGCAGAGGTTCCTCCTGGGAGCTAGCAGCATGGCTGGCTAGGTGTGGAAGCATCAAAGAGACCAGGAAGGTCAAAGGGCAAGTCCTGAAGGATCTTACAAACTATGACCAGGTTTTGAACTGAGAGTTAGATTTTTTTGGTTGTTTTTTTGTTTTTCAAGACAGGGTTTCTCTGTGTAGTCCTGGCTGTCCTGGAACTTGCTCTGTAGACCAGGCTGGCCTCGAACTCACAAAAATCATCCTGCCTCTGCCTCCCAAATACTGGGATTAAAGGTATGTGCCACCACTGCCTGGAAAAATAAATCTTTAAAAAAAAATAATGATGGCTCAGTCGAGTCTAGTAGCATGAGCCTGTAAACCCAGCTACTCTAGAGGGTGAGGCAGAAGGATTACAAATTCAAGGGCAGACTTTGTAATTTAGCAAGACCCCGTCTCAAGATGAAGAGTTGAGGACGTGACTCTGCACTTACACAGCTTAAGCTCTGGTTCAATCTCTAGGACTGGGAAGAGAGGGAAGTAAATACAAGTAAGACACTAAACAAGTCTGTCCCAGATCCTTGTCGTTCATGGATAGAGAGTGACCCCTGCTTAAGGACAAGACTGTCCCCAGAAAGTTGAGGGTGTGCTCAGGACCCAGGCCAGTCCTGGGGCCCTTGTTTCCTGTACTTCAGGTTTGAGCATCTTTCAGTGATGATCTTTCTGATATCTTTCCCTCTTGTGTCATGCTCTTGACTGCCTGCCTGAGTATGGGCTGTGGAGGAGAGCTATCAAAGGTCCTTCGTGGGCACACCTTGAATTAATCTAATGTCTCCAGAAATTTCTCGCCTACTCCTCCTGCAGCACCCGGTCTGACAAGCAGGTCTCTGTTCTGGTCCAAGCCCCTGACACTGGTGATCAGGGTGCACATTGTGTTTCTGACTCTCTGCGTCTCCTTGTTCAGGCATGTTAGGGGATCGTTCTTCTCTTGGTGGTTTTATTTCATTATACAGGAGGGCTTTTAGAAGTCCTCATTGTAAAAACCTTGGAAAAGGAGAAACAAGTATTTTCTTTCATCTTCAGCATCTTGAACTAGAAGCCTGTCTGATGTCATTGAAACCTTTGTTGAAGTAAAACATTGTTTGGGACATTTCTTTTCTCTATATACTATTTATTTATTTGTTTGTTTATTTATAAGTCTATTGAAAAAGAGATACATGCATTTCATTAATGGCTTATTTTACTGTCAGACTGACACTTAACTTTTCTAAATGTTTAAGGGTTTTTGAAAGTACATGCATGTGCATGCATGTGTGTTCAATTGTGTTTTCAGGCCCTGTGGAGATCAAAAGAGGGTATCAGATCCCCCTGGAGCTGCAGTTACAGGAGGTTGTAAGCCACCCAGTGTGGATGCTAGAAACAAACTCCAAGCATTTGCAAGAGCAGCAAGCAATACTGGCTGGTTGCTGAGCAATCTCTCCAGCCCCAAGATTCTTTATTTCAAAAGACAAATAACACATGTTTTCTCTCATATGTGGAGTTGGATTTGAAAGTATATGTGTAAATGTGTGTATTCGTATGTATGTGTGTAGGCCATAAGTCTATCATGAGTAGAAAAGGGATCTTAAAAAAAAAAGATTTATTATTATACATTAGTACACTGTAGCTGTCTTCAGACATGCCAGAAGAGGGCGTCAGGTCTCATTACGGGTGGTTGTGAGCCACCATGTGGTTGCTGGGATTTGAACTCAGGACCTAGGGAAGAACAGTCAGTGCTCTTACCCGCTGAGCCCAAAAAGGGATCTTAAAGACAAGATGTTAGAATAGGAATACTTGTGACATGAAAGCAGAAGAGGAATGGGGACCAGCCAGAGGAGGGCAGGGGACATTAGGACAGTGGAGAAAGACCAATGAAGATAATGTAGGACACACACACACACACACAGGAAACTCAATAATGAAACCCATTCCTTTATATACTTACCTTAGAAATTACGTAAAATAAATAAAGATTAAGTTTTTAATGGGATTTTTTTACACTTCATATTTGCAAAGATCAAAAGAGCCTATCATTAGTCATTATTAAAGTTACTAATATTAGTCTATGTATCAGAGACTCTGCTATCTACTTTTAATATATATAGTTTCATGCTTCATTTAGAGGAATGCATAAGTATTGCTGTGTCTTGTGGGTGTACATCCCAGAAGCTCTACCAAGGACGGTTTGGCAATTACTATAACCTTTTTAAACCTCATGATTTCTGCCTCAGCAGTTGCATATATACTATCCTATAGAAATATTCATACACACCTCAAATATAAAGCCATGACTCGCAGTGGGTTTTTTGTATTTGCAAAGACCTAAAAATCTACCTAAGTGACTGTCAAAAAGGCACTGGTTCAGTTATAATTCATTTGTTACAATGAAACTCTATGCAATCATTAAAAAAGATCGGGGATGGGGGATGACATCGCCTTTAATCCCATGACTCTGGAAGCAAAGACAGGTGAATCTCTGAGTTCAAGGGTATCCTGGACTACAGAGTAAGTTCCAGGACAGCCAAGGCTATACAGTTGTGGTGGTTTGAATATGCTTGACCCGGGGAGTGGCATTACTAGGAGGTATGGCCTTGTTGAAGGCAGTATGTCACAGTGAGGGTGGGCTTTGAGACCCTCCTCCTAGCTGCCTAGGGAACAGCCAGTCTGTTCCTAGCTTCCTTTGGATGAAGATGTAGAACTCAGCTCTTCCAGCGCCATGCCTGCCTGGATGCTGCCATGATGCTAATGGACTGAACCTCTGAACCTGTAAGCCAGGCCCAACTAAATGTTGTCCTTTATAAGAGTTGCCTTGTTCATGGTGTCTCTTTACAGCAATGGAAACTCTAACGGAGACAATGGAGAAACCCTGTCTCAAACAAAACAAAAGAGTGAGGACATTGAACATGGTGACTACTGTCATACACCACAGGAAGTTGAGGCAGGAAGACCTCAAGTCAAGGCTAGACATGGTCACATAGAAAGACTGTTTAATAGAAAAGGAGAGAAACAAGGGGAGGAGGGAAGCAGGGTGGGGAGGCAAAATGAGAGAGCTATACATACCAATGAAGAAAGAACACCAAGATACAGTCACAGTCCTTTATGTTGTTGTTTTTAAAAGCAACATTTAAAATTTTTGGCTGAACTGACATGACGGCTCAGCAGATAAAGGCACCTACCTGTCACCAGGTCATCCCTGGGACCCACATGAGTAGAAGAGAAAAATAAGTCCTACAGATTGTCCTCTGACCTCCAGCTACACACACACACACACACACACACACACACACACACACACACACACATGCACTAATAAACAAATAGGTGAGTAAGTGCTTTTCTTAAAGTTAGGGGGCAGAGAGATGGCTCTGTGGTTGAGATCACCTACTGCCCTTGCAAAGGTTCCCAGCACCCATGCCAGGCAGCTGTGAGCTGCCTATAACTCCAGCTCCAGGGTATCTGATGGCTTTTTCTAATCTCTGTGGACATCTGTACTCATGTTCACATACTACACACACACACACACACACACACACACACACATACACATAATTTAAAGCAACTCTAAAACTTAAAAAAAAAAAAAAGCAGGGTATAAAATAGTATGCTGTCCCTTACATTAATAGCATGTCCATACTCATTTGCACAGTTTTACCAGAAAGATGTACATGTTACTGAGAAAGGATGTGCCTTTGTGGAGAGAAACTGAGCCGCCACCAAGAAAGGAATAGAAGAAGTCTTTGTTTCCCAGTTTGTAACACACAAACAGCATTGGTTCTTTGTTTGTTGTTGTTGTTTGTTTTTTTTGTTTTTCAAGACAGGGTTTCTCTGTATAGCCCTGGCTGTCCTGGAACTCACTCTGTAGACCAGGCTGGCCTCGAACTCAGAAATCTGCCTGCCTCTGCCTCCTAAGTGCTGGGATTAAAGGTGTGAGCCACCACCGCCCGGCAACAGCATTGGTTCTCACCGTATCTATTCTGAAGTAGAAATGTAGGCACAGAAGCTCCAGTTAGACTAAGGCATGCTAGGTTAGAATTGTAAGCAGAGGCAGCTCTTCTACAGTTCTGTCTACACTGAGATATTCTGCACTTACCAAACTGGAGGAGCTATAGGGTTTTCCAGCTGTCCTTCTGTCTGCTACCAATTTCTACACTTGCACACCTCATGTGTCTGGAGTTGTTAAGGCCAAAGAGGGCTCTGTCAGCCCTAACAAGATCATTTCAGCCACTGTTCTCAGTACTCCAATGAAAGAGATGCATAGTGGTGAAAAGAAGAGAAAGGAGGTTTGCTCACTGTGACTACCTTAAGGAAAGGAGCAAATGAAGGTAAACACCCCACCTCCTGTCAGACTCCAGTCCTGTCTTTGAGGTCCTAATAGGAGGTCTGGGTTTAAATAGAAGACAAAAGGTAAGCATAACTGGGCAGTGTTGGTTGAGGTGTGATCCCAGCTATCATTGACTTTCCCGCAAGACTGCTCCAGGTTAGAACGGTATGAGATCTCTTTCTAGGAGGCAAGTACTTCCTCTGTCTGGTATGGATTCTCTTGTCTGGTGTGAGATTCCTCGGGAAATTCCAGCTCCGTCTTTTCAATAGTCTAACAGCCATAAAAAGAGTCAAGAGTCTCTCTCTGGATCTTTCCTCCTGCCTGGACTGGTCCGCTCACACTCTACTTCCTCCTGTGGGTAGCTAGACCATCCGTCTGATTTTTACAGAGGGTGTAACCCAGCAACTCCGAGAACCCCCATCCATCACTAGAGAATAAATCGGCTTCCTGAATAATGCAGTCTTGCCCAACATTCATCGGGCCATCAAGCAGGCACATCAGACAAGGGTCTATAAGGACCCAGGTCTAGTGGTTCAGTCTTCAGCAACAGGGCAGCTCCTGATGGGGCTCTGACTGCTATATTTCTATTTCTATTTCCCGAAACCTACCCTGCATAATCCTCTTTGATGATAAAGGGCCTATGGTTTTAAACAGAGGTGACTGGAAAATTACCCCAACTTTTAATAGCACAAGAAAGTTTAGTGATGTATTATTTCAGTGCCTTCACTTAGACTAATATAACACAGAATTGTCACTATAATTAGAAAGGATCATAGATTCCCGGACTAAACCACCGGAAGGTATTTGATTTCATTCCCCTGAAAAGCAGTTTAATCCCAGTTTCTGCCTAGTGTCAGAAAGGAATGTTGAATGTCATTTAAACTCCCAGGGTCAATCACCAGAAGAAATGCAACTAGCCCCTACCAAAGAAATCTAATTCTGAAAACTTGTGAAATCTGAATTTAAGTCATAGGCAGATTACTGAGGTCTGGGAAATGACAAACATCAACTTGTTGAGAAGGGTGACCTGGCCTGTTTTTATTTGTGTATTGTGTAACTGTGTGGTGGTGTTGTATTAAAACCAGCTTGTACCAGCTAGTAGTAAAATGCAGTCTCTTGGTAGGCGAGGGCGGGCTTGTCTGTATTAAGCTGAACATCTGAAACTCCTACTGCAAGTCTTTGAGGGCTTAATTTGGGTTGGAAATGAGAGATGTAATCTACAGGCAAAGATAATTCCTGTGTTTTGGGCAGTTTCTGCTCCTTTTTCTCTGGTACTCAGATTAGGTCCGAATCTCTCTCCCTTAGGAAACTCTGAGCCCCCTCTAATAAAGACCTTTCTGAGACATACTTGTTGCAAGAGACTGATTAGATCTCCCAACTGATCCTTTCAGGCTTTGTCCATGAAAAGGGTTTGTCTTCTCATTTAGAAACAAAGGACGCAGATTTTATGTTCATGATCGAGTTAAACCCGCTTATCTTAATTTTCAGTAACTCCCCAAAATTCCCTAGAGAGCCTTAGGGAATCCCTTGGTGTCATTACACGCACTGCTCGAGTTTCAGGGTGGGTCTTCCGTTGTTTGGATTCCCTGTAACTTTTAGTCTTCTGCTGACAAGGCCTCCAAGGTGAAGGGCACCTGCAGCAAAGTTGCCGTTTTTGGGAATCGGCTCCTGTAAACACCTCTGCAACCTTTAAATAAACAACACCCTGAAACTGAATTGGCCCGTGCATGGAATTCACTTCCTCTTTGAGACAAAGTCCATCATTTTACAAAATAAAAGGCCTGCTGAGTGCCAGGAACAACAACAAAAACAAACAAACAAACAAACAAACAAACAAACAAACAAAACCCACAGAACCGTGCCTGAATTGTAAGGAACTTCAGTAGGGAAGAACCCGGAGGAAAGTGAAGGGGGGCCGGGTGGGGGGCATGGAGTGGACACCTGGTGAGTTAAGAAAACATCAGGAGATGGCTCAGAGCTTAAGGTCCAGGACCTGGGAGTGCTCTGGCCGAGGACCAGAAGTCAGTCAGTTCCTCCCTGCGGGTCACTGCTGCTCCAGAGAATTCAATGTCTCTGGCATATTGGGGCACTTGCACTCGCATGCGCATAGCCATACACATATAATTGAAAATCAGATAAATCCTTTTAAAAAGAAGAAAGAAAGAAACCATCGGGTTCTTGAAGGGGACCAAGTAGGGAGAAGGCTTTGAGGCCAGTGTGTCCCCAGTAGGGCTGTCTGTGGAGCAGTGCTGAAAGCCTGGCACATATTCAAGGAGAGTGGAAATGCATTTTTTTCATGGAACATGACTGTTTGGAGAGGGATGATTAGAGATGTGTGCTGAGGAGTCCAGTGCCAAGCTGGAGTCCCAGACACAGAAACCACCGTGTGAGATGAACCTATCAGAACCCTGCCCTGTACTAAAGTGCTTTCCCAAGTGAGGTCAGGTCAAGGAGGGGCTGAAATGCATCTCAGTATGGCTCCTGTACAGCTTCTCCCTAGGCTGACTGTGCTCAGAGCGAGGTACATCTATCTCTGAGGAGTATCAGGAGAGCCACCCCTTCTGAGTGACTCTCAGCTCTTTCTATGTTACTGTGCTACACCAGACAGCCCTGGCTCTGCCTCTAGGAGGCACTCTGAGCCTGTGTAAAATGTAGGAAGTATTTTAAGTGAATGGTGAAATGAAGTCCGTCTCCCTCCCGACCGGAGAGTCCCCAGAGGATTTCTGCTTGGTGAGCTTGAAAGGGGGATGAAATGTGTATGTCTTAGGGGGGTCAGAGAAAACACACAGGAGGTTGGAGAAATGGCTCAGCGGTCAAGAGCCCCTGAGTGCTCTTCCAAGGGTCCTGAGGTCAAATCCTCCACAACCATCTGTAATGGGATCTGACTCCCTCTTCTGGTGTGCATGAAGACAGAGCAGTCAAATATAGAAAATACATAAATAGACTTCAAGACCTCGATTAAACTGAACCTGAGATAATAAAGTACTTGTTGTTATTATTTATGATTTTAAAGCAAAAAAAAATTCTTTTTTTGCTATGTAGATCAGGCTGGCCTCAAACTCACAGAAGCACACCTGCTCTGCTTCCAAGAGCTGGCCTAAAAGGTGTGTACCTCCACCCTGGGCCCCATCTGACTTCCCATGAGTCTTTTGTCATGTAATGTGGGAAAGTGAGGAAAAGTGGAGGAGAGGACAGGTCTCTCAGCTTCAGTTTTTATCTTCTTAGAAAAGTGAGAACACCAGCCATTTCTAGAATTATTAATTGTTTCTTCTTGTCAAATACGCTTGGTCTTGATTTCAATACCAGGATATGATTCCCTCTGGGTGTGGCCTGCAGTGTCCACTCACTGTGAAACAAGGTTCATGAGCACCCCCAGGGAACCCACCGGCATGGTAACCACCAGCCTGCTCACATCCAAGTAGAAATTCCAAAGGATAAAACCAGCTAATGCCATTTTATCGCATCTGCCCGTGTGCTCAGCTTCAGTAGAGCGTTCACGACCTCAGAGGTGTATCTGAGTTTTTACTGCACAGGCTAAGATCAAAGATGGTCAGGACCATGAATACCGCCTTTGTTCTCCTTCAGTTTTCCTTCTCTCCCACTTCCCACATTGGAAATCATCCCAATGATGTCTTCATCTGCCCACCGGGATGCTTGCTTCAGTCATTTGTTGGTGGTTCAGTGAGCAAACCCTAAGTTCCCTCCTCCTCCTCCTCCCCCTTTTCCTCTTCCTCCTCCTCTTCTTCCTTCTTTTCTGTCTTTCTCTCTGTCTCTCTCTGTTTCTCTGTCTCTCTCTGTCTCTCTCTCTGTCTCTCTCTCTGACTCTCTTTTACCAAGGTCAGGCCTAGTTATTTTTTGTTGCCTATTGATCGTCCTAGACTCTGTTGAGTGAATTAATATAAAGATTAATGCAGTTCTTGCCCCACCTTGGAACTCCCACACTCAATGAAGCAAATAAATGGGTGAGTTGGGGTGGGAGAAAGGGAAAGAAGGTGGATGAATGGATGGACGGACAGACAGACAGATGGATGGGTGGGTGGAATGAATGAATGAGTTAGAAAAAGGATGTGTTTACAAGCACCTTATGGAGGGGCAGAACTCAGACAGATGTGATCTCTGTGGGCAAGATTCTCAGTGAGTGCCTCAGATTTCCCACCTATAATATAATAATTCCTACTTAGCCTGGGTGGCTATAAAAATGACAGTCGGTAAATTGCTTAAGGAAGTGCGTAGTTAAAACAACAACCGAAAGCGGGACGTCACAGCTACAACAAAAGGTGATAAGTGACTTAAGAGAAGTGCAAACAAAGAGGGTGGGGGTTCTCAGCACCTGCAGGAGGCCACCCATCCACCCATGTGTGCCAGCCAGCCACCGGCGCCTGCGCACAGGGGCTCTCCCAGCCTCCAGGTGATCTGCAACACAGCACACGCCTAGGCTGGCCAGAGTTGAGCAGCTGGGACCCACAGTCCCAGACCAGGAGCCGAGCAATCCTAAGTGGCCAGACATTTACAAGTAACACGGGTGTCACCTGCAACTGCTGCCATTATGGCCCCCAGGGACAGCCTGTAGAATGGAGTCTGAGAAGGACCAAGGCGGCCACTGAGGAATGAAGATCATTTCTCCCTCCCAGAACGCAAGACCACTTCCTCTTTTCTCTTTCCACCTCCCTCTGGATGTCTAAAGTGAAGTGGTTTTCTCTCTTCTCCAGCTCAGAGGCTGAGAATGGTGCAGAGGACAGAAGGAGGGTCAGCAAGTCACCAACAGCCCAGTCTCCTACCTCATCTGTGGAGGCCGAGTCCCCGGACCAGAAGAGAAGCCTTGGGCTGTGGTGAGTCTTCAGTGGACTCTTTGTTCTCCAGATTTTAGAGAGCACTGGCCTTTCTAGTTTTAAGGGTTGTCTTTAAGAGTGTGGCTCAACTGTAAGCAAACCATTCCTTAAGAAAGCATGGTGCACTCTTCCTTAATACCATGGCCCTGGTCTTTGCCCTGGTATTCACTTATCTTCCTCGCAGCACCTTTTACTCCTGTTCCCGAACCTTTCTGCAGAAGGGCTGCCTCTTTCAGAAATCACTGATTTGCTGACCAAGGAAGCCACGAGGTCTCCTCTCAGTACAGAATGTACCCGTGTGTGCTCAGCCTCCAGGTGTGTGCACACCTGGCCCTCACTTTCCTGGGAGCCACAGGAAAGAACAGAGGAGACCAGGTCCCAGGGATCTGCTGAGCTATCCATGATCTGTGACTGGGGCTATAGAGGAGACCTGGTTTGCCTGTGAGGTAGGAGAGAGATGTTGTTTTGGGGTTTGTTTTTTTTTTAATACATAGCTATAGGCTCCATCAGTCTCAGAGGCAAACACTACCCAGGAGGAGCTTAGAGATGCTTGCAGCCAGAAGAGTAGATGCAAGAGGAGTCTGGTTGTTGTTGTTGTTGTTGTTGTTGTTGTTTTTCATTTTGGTTGGTTTTGTTTTTCAGTCCTGGGGATCAAACTGAACCCACGCTAGGCAACTGAGTACGTCCTCAGTCCTAACTGTGGGTTCTAGAACTCTCCAATAAGGGCAAGTGTTCTCCTCCCGATTGATAGAACTGTTAGAACCATTGCCTTCTCCCACTTTTGACCTCTGCCAGGAGACTATTAATCACATCCTACGTTTCCCTCCATCCCTGGCTCCCCATTTGTATCTCCTTTCTAAATCAATGCCTGAGTCAGAGCTCTCTCGCTGTGACAGGCCAGGCAGTCACCCGGCAAATGCTTGGGTTCCTTCTGACTTGCCCAGGCTTCAGATGAGAAGGAGCTGTGCGTGCATCAGTAGGAGGTGTGGGAAACCACGGGTTTGCTGCCCACCATGCCACAGCACCGAGGGCCCTGCTCTGATGTTCTGCTCACTCTGACTGGAAAGTCTTAACCGTTTTTTTCTTTTCGGGCACTTTCATTTTGCACTGGGCTTTGATCTTGTCTGTGGGCAGCTATAGGAAGTGAGAATAGTGTGGCTGAGAAGGCACAGAGAAATCAGTACTATGCAAAGGAGCTTCCCGTTAGCTCTGTGCCACTGTTCAAGACCTCAGAGGGAGAACAGACCTTCTTACTGCGTTTACCTTCAAAATAGAGTCCTTCAAAACATCTGCCTCATAATGCCATTAACATGTATTGAGTCAACCGAAGCCATACTTTCCATCCTTATTTTATTTGCTTGGGGATTTTGTTTTCTTCGTGTTTATTTGTTGTTTGTTTGGAGACAGAATCTCACTATGTTGCCAGGTTAGTCTTGAACTCACAAGAGATCCATTTGCCTCTGCCTCCCAAGCCCTGGGATGGAAGTTGTACGCCACCATATCTAGCACTGTTTTGTTGATATTGTTTGTATTGGAGGCTTTGTGTAGCTAAGTCTTGCCCCAAACTCACTATATTCCTCAGGATGACCTTAAATCATGATCTTCCTGCCTCAGCCACTATCATAACCTATCTAAATGCCATTATTATTTTTGACATTTATAAAAATAGTTATCTTTTCAGGTGGGGTATAGATAGGTAAACTCATAGTTTCAAAAAATAATAATGTCCAGAATTCCCAGAGAACATTCTTATTAGCTAGCCTGGAGCAGATCAAGTCTGTCTACTGTGAGCTGCTGAGAGGTGCCTCTCCTGAGATTTCAGTGTTGTGGATCATAAACTATTGGAGGAGCCTAAGACATCCTAAGTTGCTCTCAGAGTCCCCTACTTCCACCATGTCTGTCCCCCTGTGGCATTTGTATTCCTTCAGATAGTGTAAATGTTTCAAATAGTATAAAAAATATGGACACTCTGTCTACTGTTTCGAGCCCTATCAGTAAAGCAACTACCTAATGACAAAGCACATTTGTGCGCCAACTCTAGAACTCATACATCCTCTCCACTTGGAAATGGCTGTTCTCAGCCACAGGGGTGCAGACATAAAGGCTCATACATCTGCTGAGGTGGAGAGACAGGGTTAAGATATCCTGTCATCAAATTCCAGAATTCTGCCTTTAACAGTCAGGGGAAGGGAAGACTTAGATTTAGAGATGCTTGTTTTTACTTCTTTTTCTCATTTTGTCACACTTGACTTTAACTGTCTTCCAAGGCTGTTTTCTATCTCTTGTCTTCTCGGGTCCAGTGCCTCCTGTCCATTCTCTCTGGCCCTGAACATTGGAGTCATGCAGTCATGCTGTGGGGTGAGAGGTTAAGGGTGGGTCTCTCTCTCTCTCTCTCTCTCTCTCTCTCTCTCTCTCTCTCTCTCTCTGCTGGTGCCTGCTGAACTCCAGAACCTGGGCTGGATCTCCAGCATTGTAAATGATAAATGAAAACGCAAATCCACATTGTTCTGGCTGTTCCATCTTCTATTGTTGTCTTTAACCTGTCTAACTTCTTTTGGGGGGCTGAGGGGGCGGTTGAGACAGGGTTTCTCTGTGTAGCCCTGGCTGTCCTGGAACTCACTCTGTAGACCAGGCTGGCCTTGAACTCAGAAATCCGCCTGCCTCTGCCTCCCAAGTGCTGGGATTAAAGGCGTGCACCACTTCTGCCTGGCCCTGTCTAACTTCTATAACAGCTAAATCTACTCTGTCTCTATCTTTCCCTGTGTGTATCAGTCTCTCTCTCTCTCTCTCTCTCTCTCTCTCTCTCTCTCTTTCTCTCTCTCTCTCTCTCTCTCTCTCTCTGTGTGTGTGTGTGTGTGTGTGTGTGTGTGTGTGTGTGTGTGTGTAGTATGCCTTGTATGTACATAGGGGTTAAGGGAGGGTTGAGCCCATGTGTGCACATGGAGAGACCAGAAGAAGACTTCGGGTATCCTGTTCTCTCTCCATCTTACTCCCTTGAAACAGGGTTTCCTCACTGGACCTGGAGCCTGTTGTTTTTAGCTAGTCGGCGGCAGTAAATCCGGCAATACCCAGCCCAGTTCTGAGGTTATTCACACACAGACACGGCTCCCCATCCGAGATGGGCCCTCACACTGGACTAGCACCCACTCTTGACCCACTACGTCATCTTCCCAAACTAGGCTCTTGTTATTTTGAAGGATTGTAGCCCAAATTACAAAACAAACAAACAAACAAACAACCCAGGCAGATCTTTTGAAGCCATGCAGACTGTGGGCAGATGGAGACAGGTGGAACAGTACTGCCTTTGACGGTCTGGAACGGCACAGCAGCGCAGGGGCTCCTGTGCGGAGCACCGTCGTCGTCGTCGTCGGTGCGTGGAGCACTTCCTTACACAGTAGTGCTTTCTGGGACTTCTCAATGTGTTGTTTCCACTCCCTACAGGCACGGAGAGCAGGACCAGAAGGCCAATGTAAAATGGAGTTCATACAGGGCCTCATGCCTCAGTCTCCAATGGGCTAGGATTCCAGACGTGCACTACCACACCCAGCTCGTGCTGCCTTTAACAAAAAGAAAGGGGAAAACAAACAAACAAACAAAGATTTGATGCATGTGCCTACAAGCTCCCTAAAGATAAAGACTGTCTTGTGTGCCTAAGACCTTTAGCACAATGCCTCGCTCAGTTAATTCTTATTAAATATTAATGGTTGTGAAACAAAAAAAAAATATTCTCTGATTGAGCTTCAGCTGTAATTTTATTTGATAATGGGACTCAAGGACTCCTCTTTGTATTGATTAAAACACTTTTGAACTGATAGAATTATCCTCGCATCTCGGATGCCCTTTCTGCAGTTTATTACAACAGCCCGCTGGGATCATCCCGATCACGAAGTTCGTAAATGCCCCCAGAGTGTAGCAAGCACTGGTCAGGATCCAAAAGAGACAAATGAGTGTCAAGCTTTCTCGTGACATGGCACAGTGGTGAGGATTTATCATGAGCAGCATAAACTGTTCCTTGCTCCTTGCATAATCTCCGTGGATTTTATTTCCCCAGGTCAAAATCCAGTTTTGATGGTTCCAGTTTGTTGAGTGATAAGAATGACTGTAAAACTGAAAGCAAGGCGGACTCTAAGACCGAAAGAAAAAAGTCATCATCGTCCAGTCAGGTAACGAGGGACGGTGGTGTGTATTGACTCTGAGGGTAGCCCAGCCAAAGGAATCCAGAAATGCAGCTTTCTACTAACCTGTGCCAAAGTAAACAAGGAGTTTAGAATATGTGGAAGGACAGATGGACGCAGTTCCTCCAGCCTATTCAATTCCACAGCTGACCTGTCAGCACACATGGAGAGACACAGTGCTTGGCTGTGGAACTGGGGCTGACAGTCATGTGTGTGTGTGTGTGTGTGTGTGTGTGTGTGTGTGTGTGTGTGTGTGTGTGTGTGTGTCTGACATCTCACAGAACGAACATGGGGAGTGTGGCATCCACGCACTATAATACAGTCGCATCAGGTACCCAGCACTCAGAGAAGCAAGGCCTATGAACATTCAGGTCACATCTTGTCAGGAGTCACATCTGCCCTGTGCTAAACACACAGAGAGGCACCAGAATCCAGGTCTGAGTCGGGCATTGCCTTTACTGGGGCCAGCTTGCAGGGGTTGAGGGTTTATTTGGGGGTTTGCTGCTTTGAGTTGAACCCAAGTCCTCCCTTGTGCCAAGGACACACTCTACAACTGAGCAAAACCCTTGACCCAGTTTTCTGAAGTTTGTTGCTGTTGTACACATCTCCCCTAAATACATGAATATGTGCCTTCTAAGAACCAAACAAAACCGTTGGCATAGGAACAAAATTTAAGTTGTTTTAATTTCTACAGCTGTTCTAACAGCTGTCTTATAAAGGGTGTTTTATGCACTCATCCTTAGGGGCCAATCAAGTCAGATATTATATTTAACCTCTCTCTCTCTCTCTCTCTCTCTCTCTCTCTCTCTCTCTCTCTCTCCCCACCCACCCCCCATGGCTTCCCAATATAGACCAGGCTGGCTTTGAACATGGGGTCCTCCCACCTCAGGTTTCCTAATAGCCAGCATTACAGATAGAACCAAAGACATCAAGTTCAGGGTTATCCGGGGGCAAAGCTTCTAAGATCTATAGATAGATGAACAGCTATCCTGGAATATTTGAAATTAAGTGTGCAGTCAATGCTATCTGTAACTATTAAAAGGAAAAACTCTGGGAGGCCCCCACCCCAACTTCCCACCAGGCATATAGCTTTTTCAACACCTGAAGCAGACTTGAAGACATACAAATCCAAGTCTCCTAGGATAGAGGACCAGAATGGGAATCCTCATAGGAAAAAATTCCAGAACTTTGATGCCACACACACACATGGGAGGCAACATGTATTAATAATTCACTCTGCATAAGAGGTTTGTCTTTTAAACCACTGTCCTGTCGGAGCCATCTGCCATCTTGATGACCTGATCCATAGATTTTTCTTTATGCCAATAGAAGGGCTGGTTTTGCTCTCAACAGAAAGCTCTGCTGGTTCCGATAGCATACCATCAAAGGCCTGCTTTCCAGACTTCTTATAACAGTGGTTCTCAACCTGTGGGTCTCGATCCCTTTCGGGGTTGAATGACCATTTCACTAGGGTCAGATGTCAGACATCCTCCATATCAGATATTTACACTGAGATTCCTAGCAGTTGCAAATTTATAGTTATGGAATAGCAACAAAAACAATTTTATGATGGGGGTCGCCACAACATGGGAAACTGTGTTAAAGGGCCACAGCATTAAGAACCACTGTCTTATCACTCAGTCACTGTGTGGCCATGTTCCTTGGTATCCCTGATACACAATGTCCTATCCATGGAAAGTTGGGGTTAGGGTAGGGATGATACCTGTGGTAAGGACTGTCCTATTATCTCCATAGTAGTGGAGACAGGTGCAATTTTCAGTGAAGCCAATTACAGTCCTTCAGGCCCTTGGGCCCTGGAGTGTTATGCCTGCTCTTCTGTCTCTGACGTCATGTACTTTCATGAGCACATAGTAGCAGTGGCCACAGGCTGTCCCAAGTGGAGGGCTCTCCCAATGTCCTACCTCAATATAAGCCTGGAGGTATCCCTCTAAGGCAGGGAATTCTTTTGACATCAGGCACAGAACAAAGAAACCGAGGCCCGGGAAGCTAAATGCTGAGGGCACGACCACATACCAAGGCAAAGTAGAGCCAAAGACTTCAAGTTCAGGGTAACCTGAGTGCAAAGCTTCTAAGCCCAGCCCTGAACTTTCCCACCGTGGCCTAGGTGTGTGTCACTGGCACATTCCCTGGCCAGAGTCCTTCTCATGTCATCTCCTGCCTTATTAAGGGTACCTTTGCCCTGTGAGATCAGCTGGCCTCCCAGCAAGGTGTTAATTGGGTTGGAACATGAACCTAGGTTGCCCTATGTTCCCTGTGTCTCACTGAAGGATCGAATGGAGAAATTAATCGGTTTAAACTCGGGTTAAAACGTGTGATGGTTGAGAAATTATCAACGGTGTTGATGCCTGTGTTCTTCCTGCAGTACAAGGCGAACATGCACTTTCACAAGTTATTCCTGGATGTCCCAACTGAGGAACCACTGAGGCAAAGTAAGTCCTAGTTAATTTAAACCTGTTTAAAAGGCTGGTACTGCTGGAGACATGGCTCAGCATGGGTCTAATTCCTAGCACTCAGAACTGTCTGTAACTCCAGTCCCAAGAAGTCAATGCCCTTTTTTGGCCTCCGAGGGCCCTAGGCATGAACATGGTGCACAGACATACATGTAGACCAACCATGCATACATTTAAAAATAATATTTCAAAAAGCCTTTTGGGTTTGTTTGATTGTTTGTTTGTTTGTTTGTTTGTTGAGTTGTCTAAGAAATATGGAAGAAGGAAAGGACATTTCAAGGACTGGGTCACCAAGAAAAAAGTTTCTGGAAGGTATAGGTCATGTCATGACAGTAATGTCAGCTGCGCTCAACTTTCCCTAAGACCTTAGAGCATTAAGGTAGAAGGAATAGTCCGCTCTCGTGAGTCATCCAGGAACGCTCCAGAAAGGTCCCCTTGCCATTTCCATTCAGGTTGTAATGATTGTGAGTGAATCATCCTGAGATTTGGGACAATCCACCTAGGACAGGAAAGGCTGCCACATGAGGCTAAAAGACAGCACAGTTCCCAGCGTACAGAAGTAGTCACGCGCCTGTGCTATGCTAACTGTGGGCACCCCAAGCTGCTTCCTAGTGTGACAGCTCAGCATGTGGCTCATCACAAGACCCACAACTCTAGCCTCTCTCCGTGTATACTTGCTAAGTCAGGAGGTTGGTTTCTGCCATCTTCCCCCAAATGAGACCATCATCAGTGATGGTTCCTGGGAAGAGCGTTTATCTTTACACACAGGTGACACCTGGTTGCCGATTGGAGAGGTTTCGAAAACATCATGCTTGGTTTCTAGGGGGCCATAGTAGACTTGGCCTCCCGTTTTTTACTCTTATTCTAAGTCTCTAAGACTTTGAATTGAAAACACATCCAAGTCACCCCACACTTTATTCTACTAAAGATGACTCTGGAGCTGGGCCGGATGGTGTGTGCCTGTAAGCCCAACACTCAGGAGACTAGAGTAGGAAGATGTCAAGTTCTGAGGCCAACTGGGTCTAAATCTTGAATTCCAGGCTAGCCTGGGCTGCGCAGCAATACCTTATTTTAAAAAAAATAAGTAAATAAAAATAATAAAATAAAACTAACTGATCAAGAGGTGGTTGTGCAGCCAGATGTAGTACGTTCACATATCTCTGTAAGTACAAAAACATGTACAGCCAAGAAAGTAAAAAAAAAAATGAAGAACAGTTTTTACCTGCAGTGGATAAAGAGCACAGGAATTATTTCCAAAGCAATGTCCCCCTCAAAGGAAGGGAAAGGAAGCTTAGGGCTTTTATTCTAGGAAATAATACTTAAACAGGAAATCATTTTTGGAGGTGGGTATGTGTCTGAGCATGTTCATTTTAAGGTCATAATTCAAGAAGAAAAGATGGGCTGGAGAGATGGCTCAGCAGGTAAGAGCACTGACTGCTCTTCCCAAAGTCCTGAGTTCATATCCCAGCAAACACATGGTGGCTCACAACCACCCATAATGAGATTTGATGCCCTCTGGTTCATCTGAAGACAGCTACAGTGTACTTATTTATAATAATAAATCTTTGGGCAGGAGCTAGTTGGAACTGAGCAAGCGGGGTTGACTGGAGCAAGCAGAGGTCCTAAATTCAGTTCCCAACAACCACATGAAGGCTTACAACCATCTGCTACACTGTGTACTCATATACAATGAATAAATAAATCTTTTAAAAGAAGGATGAGGAAGAGAAGGAGGAGGAAGAGGAGGAGAAGAAGAAGGAAGAGGAGGAGAAGGAGGAAGAAGAAGAAGAAGAAGAAGAAGAAGAAGAAGAAGAAGAAGAAGAAGAAGAAGAAGAAGAAGAAGAAGAAGAAGAAGAAGAAGAAGAAGAAGAAGAAGAAGAAGAAGAAAAGATGGCAGACACAATTCTGGGCATGTTTTTCACCCAGACTTACCAAGCACATGTTTGAGGGCCATGCATAGTCAGTATCACAAAGATGGTGGGCAGGACTATCTCTGACCATGCTAAGCTTTTCTTTTTTAGAAAGTTTTAGGGAAAAAAACCAAACAAACAAAATACCAACAGCAAAACAAGACAGACCGTTTTGAGGTTGTGCTGGTGCTGAAGAGACTTGCCTCTCTCTCTCTCTCTCTCTCTCTCTCTCTCTCTCTCTCGGTCACTAACAATGGAACTTTGGAGGATGAGGGTATATTTAGTGACTGAGATAAAGTCAGATGTTATTTGCAGTAGAAATCGTGGGAAGAATAGTGGTGTGCTGAGATTCTAAACTGAGCTGTTCTACCTCTGTCTCTCAGGTTTTACCTGTGCTCTCCAGAAAGAAATTCTGTACCAAGGAAAGCTCTTTGTGTCGGAAAACTGGATTTGTTTTCATTCCAAGGTCTTTGGAAAAGACACTAAGGTCGGTGTGTTTAGAATTAACCGTATTTTTTACATATCATAAATAGAAACTGCTTTAAAATTAACTGTATTTATAAATATTTCTGCCATGAGTCTGACTTTATATCGAGTTTCCTTAGTTGTGCTTCCAAGTTTGACTTCTAAATGCCTCCAGATGATGTGGGCTTACTTCCCCTCCCCCCAACCCCCCCCTGCCCCACCCACTCCCCCAGACAGCGCATGCTCGTTCCTTTGCTTATGCACACACATCGCCTTGTGTTTCTCCTACTCTGCATCCCTTTTATCCACATGCCATCAGAGACACTGAAGTCTTTCCTGTGTATTTCTGGGAAATATGCCCTAGTCAGTTTCAAAGGCATTCATTAACAACAAAAACTCATAGCTACGAACGAGAGGGCTGCCATTGAATTTGACGGCAGGTTAGGCTATAAGTGACTTCCAGGTGAACCTAACCTACTATATATGGCTCTGCTTTGAACAACCTACCCTCCCCCCCCCAAAAAAAAAAACTTTAAAAAATTATCCATATTTTGCTGTATCCACAGCAATTATAAGGACAACAGATTTGTAAGTGAGTGTCTTAGCCTCGCCAGCACAGGGGAGCTGGATCTCAAGTGTGCAAGGCTTTGTCTGAGGAAGTCAGACCCTCACGGCCTTAAATAGGCCCTGATGTGGCCACCTTTAGGTCTCTTTTAAACGCGGGTTTGAGCTGAGCCATGGGACACCCAGAGCTTGAGAGCAGCCTCAGTGACAGAGGAAGTGGCAGCTTCCCCAGGCTCCGCTGTCTGAAGCTGTCGCACAGAGAGGGAAAAGGCAATCCTTGCCAGTGAACTACGGTTTCATAGCCCAGATCGTTCAGGCAGCCAGAGGTCTGAGAAGTACCTTCCTGCTTTGCATGGCCTCGGTGGAGTTTTCAGTTACTCTGCCTGGAGAGTATGAACAAGCAGTTTACATTCCTGTGAAGTAGCCAGTTATGAACTCTTTGAAGTAATTATGCTCTATCTAAACAGTCTCCCTAAAGCCACTGGTAAATCCTATAAGAACCATTCAACAAACATAAAGGATATTCTCTAATGTGCTGATGTTAGCTCTGAAGGGCAGCTCCCTCCAGGTTGCTTTTTCTATATGCTTATTGTACACTATTCTTAGGCCATCTCTGAATGAATGCCATGTAGGGTAGTAGTCCACCGTCACACTAGACTTCAGGATTGTAAGCAGGAAGCCGTTGGTTCCAGAGGGGATCAGGTCCTGCGTCTCAGTGGGATAAACAGTGTGTCTGTGTCTCTAAGCAGAGTTGAAAGGACTGAACCCTTCTGAATGAAGGGTTTTGGTTTTTTTTTTTCTTTTTTAATATCCTGTAAGTTACAAAGGCAGCGAGTGAGCTACAAGCTAATTTAGTGATTTAGTGGTTTGAAAATACTGCCCCTACTTCAATGATGAAAAAGAAAAGGTAAAATGAGTTTTTAAATGCATGCATGGACACACTTGGGTTTCTTCTGTATGAGCTATATCTAGCCATGAATTAGCAGGAGACAGAAGAAGAACCATTGTGGTCTGCCTTCTTTCCACCCCAAAGATGGAGTCAGAAGAGATTTGGGCTTCAGAAATCTCACAGGATTCCCTTGTGAATCAACAGACCTCAGTCCAACATGATGTACTGTAAGCTAATGGCTTCCAGGTTGCTCTCGGGAAACTTTTCTGAACCCCTCTCCTGAAAACAGGGTACTGGCTTCACCTTACTTGAGTGAGGAACTTCAGCCAGGCGTATTTTCAGTAGCTGGTCTCACCACAAACTCACTTTATCTTCATTTCACGAGTTATTCCATTATACGTTATAGTCACAGAATAGATGATTAAAATTCCTCCTGGGTCTTTTGTGTCTCGGAAAAGCCTAAATGCACGGCCCCTTGTATTTCACTGTGTGTTTGTGTCACTGCTCAGAAACCAATTTGGACTCACTCTGATCTCATCGTTCTTTTAGTCCATCCCAAGTTCTTTTTTCCAAGGTTATCACAGCCTCAAAATTATCTCCTGCCCTTGAAAATGTCTCTAAAACAATAGCTTTTAGAAAAAAGTATCTAAGAGAGATTAGCCGCTCATTATTCAGTCCTCCTTCCTGGAACTCAACCTCAGCAGAGGCTACCCCGGCTCACAGACCCAAATGTGAAGGTATACTAAAAATTAAATGCTTATTTCATTCCATTAAGCTTACTGAAGCAGTGCAATCCCCCCTTTCCCCCACTGACCTTTTTTAGAATGCATGAAGCTTTAAAAAATAATAACGCATGTTCAATAAGCATGTGTATGCATGCAGCAGGTCACATCATTTTTTTTTAAACCATGTATGTGAGACTGGAGGTTTTCAGTGATAGGATCATCTCCACTTGAAGCCAAACAGTGGTGGTCACTGTTTTCTGTGTCATCTGATATATTCTTATAGCAGATCATATGAGAGGAAATGAATGGGTAGGGTCAGAGCAGGTCCCATTCCGACATTTCTAAGTTCTGATGCACAGGGTCGTGAATGAACCATGTCTCTTTCCAAACAAATTTCATGATCTGATGTCTAAGCCTTAAAGGATCCTCATAACTAAATGATAGCCTCACCTGATAAAGAAGAATTAATGATACTTTTGTTGCACATTTTTTAAAAGGATTTATTTATTTATTTTATGTATGTGAGTATACTGTAGCTGTCTTCAGACATACCAGAAGAGGGCATCAGATCCCATTATAGATGGTTGTGAGCCACCACCATGTGGTTGCTGGGAATTGAACTCAGGATCTCTGGAAGAGCAGTCAGTGCTCTTAACTGCTGAATCTGTTGCTATTTTTCATTAAAGCTGGAAATGAACATAATTTTTTTTTTAATATTGAGCATTCTGATATCATGAGACGAGTGAGGAATTTGGTAAATGTTTTTATTCACAACTGAATGTCCTCCAAACCTCTTCTTATTTAATCCTAGCATCTAAGTATCAATAATGAAGGCTGTTGGTACTGACAAATCAGCAGGCAGAAGCTTTGCGTGGAGAGACTGGCTGGCTGAGAAGGCCATGCAAATAGTTACAAGGCTGAATTCAGGAGTAAGACTTTCCGTCCAGCATATTTTCCCCATCCACATTTGCTCAGCCCAGAAACTGAGTCCAGAGCAGACGCTGTAAGCGCCAGGTTTCCATGGAGCCCTGAGCCTGGGTTCGTGACCGTCAGTATAAGCGCTGTGTTCTGTTACATGTCTGGAGTGTCCTAGTATTTGTCCCGTAGCTGTGAAAACCCCAGACTGGAAACTTCAGTGATATGTCCCCCTCTCTCCCGGGTCCCCTGTTCTTCACGAATCCCGGAGAATTTACCTGCTGGAGGCTCCCTTAGCCAGCTGTAGCTTTGATGTGCTGTGTGTAAACTGTGAGCTGCTATTTGACTTGATGGTTCTGTTTCAGATCTCTATCCCGGCTTTCTCGGTAACCTTGATCAAGAAAACCAAAACTGCCCTTCTGGTGCCAAACGCCCTGATCATCGCGACAGTCACAGACAGGGTGAGTGCATCAGCTCCGGACCACCTGTGCTCTGCCTGTCGGTGTCTTCCTGTCCCTTCTTGCTGCTTTTTTGTTCTTCTGAGGTTTGGTTGTTGTCATTGCTATAATTTAATGCATCTCGATAGCGAATTTACAGGAACAGCACGGAGGGTAAACAACATGAAGCATGCATTACGTGTACGACAACTCTGAGAAATATGCTGAATGCATGAAACCTACTGTGTGCTAAAAATGTTGCTTCTCTCACTATCCAGTTGGGACTTTATTCATTAAAAAGAGATCCCTAGGGGCCTGGCAAGATGGCGCAGTGGATAAAAGTGCTAACTGTGCAAGCCTAGGACAGCCAGCATCCAGTCGCCAGATCCCCCAATGGGAAGAGAACTAAGTAGCAAACGTGTGTGCACTATACATGTGTGCACTACAGCACTCATATGTCCACACATACATCTCATATGTATATACACACACACATGCATACACTAATAATAACAGATAAGTTTAAGGCCAGGTGTGCTAGCACACACTTTTAATCCTAGCACTTGGGAGACAAAGGCTGATGGATCTCTGTGAGTTCAAGGCTAGTCTAAATATAGATTAGGACTACAGACGAGGGGGGTAGGTTACAGACAGGCCTATACACACCCACACCCACATACATACACGCGCACACACACACACACACACAGAGCCTCTATTTGCCAAGGTGCTGGGTTAACTCCTGAACTAGGCTACCCTGAGCATGCACACCATTTCGACATTTGTTTCACCTGCTATTTTTGTGAAAGAATGACAGCTACCTTAAACTTCTAACCATGCTAGGTAGCTGAGAACAACTGAGAAGAAACAGTCACAGCTGTTCTGACCAAGTGTGCCAGAACCTGTGATCTCTGAACATGGGAGCTAATTCAGGAGAATCATAGGCCTGAAGCCAGCAGCCCAGACTACATAGTGAGACAGACAGATGATAGATAGATAGATAGATAGATAGATAGATAGATAGATAGATGATAGATAAACTAGAAAGTGTGAGTTAACATGCTAATAGCTATCAAGCACTTACTCTTTGCCAGGTATATATCAAGTGCTTTCTTTATGTTTATAAGTTATTTGTATATACCCCACAGGGGAAGCATGCTTAAGCAGTTTCCCATTATTATCCCTCAGTGTCAGGGCTGAACTTTGCACCCAGACCTGCCCAGTGCAGGAGTCCGAGGTGCCCACTATTCTGCAGTGCAATGGTGCTGACTTGGAGATTATGTCACTGTCTTGGTGGCAAATGAGAGGGATCATTCAAACGCATGAAAAGGAGGTCTGAGAGGATTCCATGACACACACGTGGAGAAAGCCAAAAGTTTGTTTAAATCTGGTAGATGTACCATTTGCACAGAAGTTAAGCCTTTCCCTATGTCGTTTGTTTCCAAAGTATTTGTCTAGCTTTGATTTTTGGTTTTGTTTTCTATTGTTTTGTTTTTTCTACCATAATTCACAAGCATCTGGTGTGGGGGGGGGGGTCTCCATATTAGTACAAAGAAGAACCTGGAAGTGACATGAAAAAGAGCAACCCTATTATAACTGCTAGGAAGTCTAGGTCAGAGCAGAGAAAGCAGGCCTCCTCCGGGAATCACAAAATCCTGGAGAGGGGAGGAGTCTTTGGGGTCCAAGCTGGCATCAGAGCCTTGCCTTGGTACCTTGTCCCTTTCCATCAGTGTTCTTAAGGGACACCCATGTCATCCTTTGGGAGCCCTCATTTTGCTCATGTTTTTTATTGTGCTTAAGTTGAATTTGGGGGTCTTGTTACTATAATAAGTGGGATATGAAGAGCTGGAGATGTGGCTCGGTTGGTAGTGCCTACCTAGCAGCGTAAACCCCTGGATTCAATCCCCAATATCACATAAACTGGGAATGGTGGTGCACACGCATCATCTCTGCCCTTGGGAGTGGAGGCAGAACTGTCAAAGAGTTCAAGGTCATCTCTTGGTACAGAGCTTGATGCCAGCCTGGGCTACATGATACCCTGCCTCAAAAGAAAGAAAAGATAAAAGAGACATAAGGAAATATACTTATTTCATTCAAACCATGAAATAAAATTTGAATATTCAGAAAAAAACTGGGGTTATGGTTAAAGCAACGGTCTTTATCATTTGAAAATATAAGAGCTGGGGGCTGGGGGGTGGCGCAGGGGAAGGATGCTCAGCCGTGAAAAGCACTTATGCGCATCACAGTCTGATGACCTGAGTGTGAGGGTCAGTCCTCAAGAACCACATGGTGGAAAGGGTTGTCCTCTGGTTTCCACAGGGATACTGTGTCATGTGCATGTATGTGTCACACATTAAACATAATTGAAAAAAATAGAAGAAAACACAAAAACTACATGACAGGTATTTCTTTTCTTTTTTGGTTTTTCGAGACAGGGTTTCTCTGTGTAGCCCTGGCTGTCCTGGAACTCACTCTGTAGACCAGGCTGGCCTCAAACTCAGAAATCCGCCTGCCTCTGCCTCCCGAGTGCTGGGATTAAAGGCGTGTGCCACCACACCTGGCTATGACAGGTATTTCTTGAACTCTGAACTCTTGGCCCCATCTTATTTTCCAGTACATATTTGTTTCCTTGCTGTCCAGAGACTCAACCTACAAACTGATAAAATCTGTCTGCGGACACTTAGAGGTGCGTATGACGTCAGACTTTTGTGCTGCCCTTCATCTGTATTTCTTAAGGTCTGTAGTTGATCTGGGTTTTCATTTTATGCCTGATTTCAGAATACGAGTGTTGGTAACAGTCCTAACCCATCTTCTGCTGAAAATAGTTTCCGGGCAGATCGCCCTTCATCTCTGCCTCTGGTAAGTTACCTTGTTGTGCCCTCATTCTGAGCCCCAAAAGACCACCAGGGTCTTTGCAGGGACTCTGATGCAATTGCAATAGGGTCTTTAGTCAAGTTCAAGCTTGGGCCACCCTACCTTCTCTGAAGCAGCAGGACAGGAAGGAGAAGCCCCAATCTCTTGGTGGGACAAGGTTTTCTAGGAAATAGCAAGCAAGCAAGGGGGTATCTTGCCTGGCAAACATCTGATTGGGGGATTATTATGGCCTTTAAAATAATTGGCTGGGGCTGGAAGCCAAACCATAAACTTAACTTCTGCTTTCCTTCTGCTTGTTAGGAAGTGAAGTGCCAGGGGCAGGCTTATCACCCGGAGGCTCAGGTTTGTTGGGGAGTCAACTGGAAATTGGTGCTAGAGAGTTCAACCTTAGGTCAGGTTCTCTAAGATGGAGTTTGAACCCCAGATCTGGTCTCTCAACTTAATGATCGAGATGCACGAGCCAAGGATGGAGCCGTGGTTACATGTGCTCACACCACAGTCAGGACTTGGGAAGAACTCATGACCAGAGTAGCTGGGGGACAGGGGCAGAGCACAGGTTGTCTCTCCAGAAACAGAGAAACCAAAGGAAGCCTCTAAGTCTATTTCTAGTAATCTAAGGGTTGTTCTGCACAAAGAAGAAATGTGATGGTGCGATTGGAGGCACTTTGTGTCCTTGTCAGCTTTGTGTGTGTGGTGCTGGGGGAGTCAGACCTATAGCCTCATGTACACTAGCTAAACAGTCTCTACTAAGCTACGTAGCAGGCATCAGTGCTCCTTTACCGAGATTCTCTTTTTGAGGCAGGTCATGACTCAGCTCACAAAGGTCTATTCAGGGTACTATACTGATAACACTATCAAAACCCAGGAAAAGTTAAAACTAATTCTCACCTTCAGAGACTTTAGCTCAGAAAAGATAAGGCAAACTCAGAAATCGCTAGGCAGAGCTGTCATGACCAGGTGGCAGGTAGAGAGATTATGATTGCCCTGGACTTTGTAGACCGCAAGGAAAACCTGCAGTGGTATATCTCATTTGTGCACAGTGTGTACCTATAATGGAATTTTGTTTTTCTTTTTTTTTTTTAAGATTTATTTATTATTATATCTAAGTACACTGTAGCTGTCTTCCGATGCACCAGAAGAGGGCGTCAGATCTCATAATGGATGGTTTCCAGCCACCATGTGGTAGCTGGGATTTGAACTCAGGACCTTCCAAAGAGCAGTCAGTGCTCTTAACCACTGAGCCATCTCTCCAGCCCAAATCTTGTTTTTCAAAGAGAGATCTAATCATATCTATTAAAGATTGACTCCCACACTGATTGTTGGTCAAGTTTGCCTTGAGTCAATCACAAGCCCATGGTTTCAACAACTATGGATCTCCTTTTGCATTTTGAAAAACTAGTGTAATTAAAATATCCTCACATAAAAACTCAAACAAGAGGGTTTATCTGGGTTTGGTGGGACCCACCTATAATTTCAGTACTTGGGGAACTGAGGCAGGAGAATTGCTCTGAATTTTAGGCCAGACTGGGCTACACATTGAATTCAAGGCTAAACTAGAACTACATAGCACAACCTTGTTTCAAAACCAAAAAAAAAAAAAAGAATGTTTATAGCAGAATTTTTCACAAAAACCCCAAATCGGGAGAAAACCCTGAAGTCCTTCATCTAATGCATGGGATATTTTCAACATAGTATCCAAATGGAATATTAAAAGTAACATCATTAAGAGAGAATGAAGGGCTGATACATGCTAGCACACAGGTGGACCTTTAATCATTGTGACAGACCTAAAGTCAAACACAAAAGGCTGTATATTACATGATTGCATTTACTGAGGCTTCTCCAGTTAGGGTAGATTTGATCCCAGGAAACCCATCAAAAGGATCTGCAGCACTGGGAAGGAAAGGGTAGAGTAGTGCAGAATGCACACGTAACGACTTAGAATTCAGCAAACATGGTTTCTGATCTGAGGCCACCCCGCTGGTGTCTCTCCTCAGGGAAGTTCCTTGCACTCTGATCCACTTCTTCTATCCAGTGAAATGCTAGCCTCTCCATGTGACTGCATTCACACACCCCCATACACGATAAGCATTTAGTAGATCATTATTTTTATAATAATTTATTTATTCTTATTTTTATTTTATGCGTATTGGTATTCAGCCTGCATGTATGGCTGAGTGAGGGTATCAGATCCCCTGGAAATGCAATTATAGACAATTGTGGGTGATGGGAATTGAATCCGAGTCCTTGAGTTAAGAGCAGCTAGCGCTCTTAACCGTTGAGCCACCTCTCCAGCCCCCAGTAAATCATTATTAAGTGGAAGTCGCTGATGTTTTTCACTTTTCAGATTGGCATTTCACTCAGCTGGTAGAGTGCTGGCCCAGCATGCACAAAGCCCTGGGTTCCATCCCCAGGACCAAACAAACCTGGCATGGTGGCACACACCTCTGAGGTGGAGACAGGAGAGGCCAAGGTTAAAGGTCATCTTCAGTTACACTGAGGCTTTGGGACCAGCCTGAGATAGATGGAGATCGTGTCTCTAAATAAATAAATAAATAAATATCAGTCAATCGAATTTTCCTTTCCCCTATCCATCATTGTAAGGAGTTGAATGAATATTGAGATGGCCCAAAGACAGCAAACTCGAGCACACAACTTGCCCATTTGTTTACCAGAAGTGTCCTTCCTCTGTTGGCAGCTAACTCGTTACGAGCTCAGTCTAATTCGGCCTTTGCCAGGGCCAGCTGGGAACACCATGCACCTCCTTAGGTCTTAAGCACTTCACAGAAACCGGTGGAATACAAATTAAAGCACCTCTCTCTGCCTGTGTCCTTTACTCTATCCACTTCCTGTCGTCTCTGCTGATGACCTGGTCAGATCTGGTTTATAAGGCTACAGCTTTCTTTTCTCAGTCTTGATTTTCCAGTGGCTTTTTTTTTCCTTTTCTGTATCCAATGTCATTATTTCAAGAAAAATTATAATTTGCTATAATTTTTTCCTACATATTTGAACTTAGACTTGAGCTGTCTGTCCAGTCTTCTCTCACGCTGTCTGCTGCCGTCTGCTGAGACATCTCCGCCTCACACAAAGCAGTTTCTGTCGCCAGCCGTCTGGTGCTCTCTCTAGATGTTTGCTTCAAACAAGCTGTGTGCTGTTCGTTAACAGAATTCTAACCATGTAGAAGGCTCTCAGTTTCTGTCACCAGAGACTCCTGGGTTAGGAAAAGCCTGTGATGTGGGGTGACCCATGCTTCATTTTCATATTTTACGGGTCAGCCCTAAGGGAAAGGACTGGCATTTATAAAGGCCTGCCTGGTTCTTCCTCTCATTATGGGTCATCCCTGAGGGAAAGGACTGGCATTTATAAAGGCCTGCCTGTGTCTTCCTCTCATTGTCTCCCCTCAGGATTTCAATGATGAGTTCTCAGACCTGGACGGAGTGGTTCGACAACGAAGGCAAGACTTGGAAGGATACAGCAGCTCGGGATCCCAGACTCCAGAATCTGAGAACTCCCGAGGTCTGGGGAAGTCATGTCTTGATAAATGTTTTATGCCTCCCCTCACCCTCACTCAACAAAATGAAAACAAGGCCCACCCTTCTTCTCCCAGTTAACAGTTGCAAAGGAAATCTGGGGAAAAGGTTCCTAAGAAAGGGAATTGCCTTCATGGTGAAATCCATCTCCTTCGTCCATATTTAACAGACATCTCTTAGGTCAGTGGTTCTCTGTGGGACGTAACCCCTTTAGAGGTCAAACAACCTTCTCACTGGGGTTGCCATCAGAAAACACAGATATTTCCATTACGATCTGTAATCTATAAATTACAGTTATAATTGTGTTTTATACAATTGTATGTATGTATGCATGCAGTATGTATGTATGTATGTATGTATGTATGTATGTATATAAAAAGTAGCAATGAAGATAATTTTATGGTTGGAGGTCACCCCATGAGGAACTGTATTAAAGGGACGTAGCATTAGGAAGGTTGAGAACCACTGGCTTAGCTGACATGCTAGGGTGGCCAAGAGAGGTGTCTCACCTATTCCGGTAATAATAATAGTATGAGTAGAGAACACATTGTATGTCTGTGGATGCCCACCCAGCGTCCTTGCAACATTTTTTCGTGAACTTTGGGTTTTAGTCTCCAGGCACCACATGCTACTCACGGGAGATCCACAGCATAGCCACTATGCCGATGAAGGAGTCATGGGTTTTGTACCCGGTCCTATGAATTTTAAATATATCAGGGACCAAAATGAACTTGCCTCCTTTTCTTGACAGACTTCCACGTGACCGAATCTCAGACAGTTCTGAATGTCACAAAGGGAGAAACAAAACCGCCTCGTACAGATGCCCACGGGAGCAGAGTGCCTGATGGAAAAGCCAAGATCCTGCCTGCCCATGGTGAGGAATGAGGTTAATGACGGGGTGATAACACAAAGAGCCCCAGTGTTTCACGCTACAGTTGCCTCTCGTGGTCCCTTTCTTCCTTCCTGTTGTTGGTCTGCCTTAACTAGGGTTTCATTGCTGTAGAGACATATTGACCAAGGCAACTCTTAGAAAGGACAACATTTAATTAAGAACTGCTTAGTTTCAAAGGTTTAGTCCATTAACATCATGGTGGGAAGCGTGGCAGTGCGCAGGCCGACATGGTGCTGGAGGAGCCAAGAGTTCTTCATCTTGATCCACAGGCAGCAGAAGGAGACCGTGTTCCACATTGGGTGGAGCTTGAGCATAGGAAACTTCAAAGTCAGCCCCAACACTGACATACTTCCTCCAGCAAGGCCACACCCACTCCGACAAGGCCACACCCACTCCGACAAGGCCACACCTCCTAGTAGCACCGTTGCCTAATAGCTGGGCATTCAAAAACATGAGTTTATGGAGCCATACCTATTCAAATCACCACACTGTCTTTGCATATTAAGTCTCACTTTTTTTTTTAAAGATTTATTTTATTTATTATATGTAAGTACACTGTAGCTGTCTTCAGACACTCCAGAAGAGGGAGCCAGATCGGATGGTTGTGAGCCACCATGTGGTTGCTGGGATTTGAACTTATCACCTTCGGAAGAGCAGTCGGGTGCTCTTACCCGCTGAGCCATCTCACCAGCCCCTAAGTCTCACTTTTTATTGAATAAGTAGTACCTAACTCTGGGCTTTGCCAGAGGTCACGAATGGAAGTTGCTGCGTTCTTCTGAGATTATAACCCAAAAGTTGGTGATAAAAATCAAGTTACTGACTTGTTTCTTATTTATTAACAACAACAATAACAGTAGTAGTAGTAATAGTAGTAGTAGTTGGATGATGTTACATTGTTCCGCTGACCCCAATACTCAGCAGAAATAAGCCTCTCAAATATATATTATTATATAAAAATAACCTGAAAAAAAAGAATTTACTGGTTAAAATATCAACAAGGAGACTTCTACTAATATTTTCCCCTCCACCTGGGAATAAACCTACTTCAAATACCTCTTCCCTGCTGAAAGATTGCTAAAAAAGTATGCAGGGGGCTAAATGATTGCTCTTGTGTTTTTTACTCCACAGGCCAATCAGAAACTATTGGAATTTTACATAAAATGGAGTCCCGGAAGTGCCCGACTCTCCATCACATCCTGATAGTCTATGCAATTATGTAAGTAGACAT
>CACVCL010029873.1:22500-61171 GCA_902729485.2 Mus minutoides | reverse complement strand
AGGGGCCTGCACCCAGGAGCCTATGGGATTCTAGAAACAGCAGAAAACCAATAATGTCAGATATTCAGAATGGCCGACTTCCCTTGGTACCCGGCTGTCAGTGATGCCTGTCTGGGTATTCTCATCATCCTTAGCATATCCTCTTTGTTTTTATGGGTATAAAATTACATCAAGGTCATTTTTAATAACTGTCAATAGCTTGAGAGCAGCCAGCAGCTTTATTGACACCAACACTGAAGCACTTCAGGAGACACAAAAGTGCATAGCCTGTCTGGGAAGAACGGTCCACTGGGAAACAGATGATTATTGATATTGGTAAATTGATATTGATAGCAATTTGATGGGGAGAGTACATCTGGGTCACTGTACAAGATTCTCATGTCAACAGCCTGGAGAGCACCAAGGCTGGGTGGCTCAATGGCCTGTACCCTGGAAGCTGCTCTGGTGCATTGAGAGCCGGTCCCTTGGCTTTCCTTGGAAGGCATGGCTTTGGGGTAAGTAAGTGCCACTGTCTTCTTCCTCTTGGAGCTCCAATACACTGACAAGTGTCCAGACTTGAGTGCAATCTTCCTTTCAAAATTAAATTTTTTCAATTGAGGTTTTATTATTCCACAATTTCATATTAAAAAGTAATCACATCTATCTCTCATTATCTCCTGTTTCTCCTCCAATTCCCTCTGGGCCTCTTCTTCCCAACAAAACCTCTTCCTTGTGTGTGTGTGTTTGTGTGTGTGTGGTATCTGCGTCTCTGTGTTTATTAGTGTGTGTCTGTTTGTATATGTGTGGGTGTGGGTGTTTGTGTGTCTGAATATTGTTTGTGTGTGCCTGTGTGTTCATAGGGGGTATCTGTGTGTCTGTATGTTTGTTAGTGTGTGTCTGTATATATGTGTGAGTACATGTGAATATGTGTGTGTGTGTGTGTGTGTGTGTGTGTGTGTGTGTGTGTGTGTGTCGGTCTGTATGTAGGAAGTATCTGTGTGTTTGTATGTCTGGGTGTATGTCTCTGTGTGTGTCTGTGTATATATATGTGTCAGTGTTTGTGTGTATGTGTTTATATGTGTGTGTGTGTGTGTGTGTGTGTGTGTGTGTGTGTATGTGCCCCATTCAATTTAATTAAAGTTTGCATGAACATGAATGGAGGATTATATACTTGAACAATGACAAGTTAGCAGATGCTATGCCACTATGGAATGTGATTCCCAGTCCCCCAACAGGTATTTCTCCAGAGCCTCAGGGAAGAATGCGGCCTCAGAGGCCCCTCCCCACCAGCAATAGGACATCACTTGTCAGGTCCAGAGGAGTCATTTTGCAGCACCTCTCTCCATCTCCCAGCTCTTCCAATATGTCTGCCTTTTTTCCTGGTGTCCCCTGTGCCATGGAGTTTTTGGTTATCAGTGCCCAGTCAGTGCTGAGTTCAACAGTCATTGGCTCAGTGCTTTGACATCTTATACATCTCTGCTACCCACTGCTAATCACTGCTACCCACTGTAAAAAGAATTCATCTGACCAGATTCCCAAGCAGCCTGGTGTCCACAGAGGCTTTGATGGCTGTATTTGGGTGGACTCAGTCCGGTAAGTGACCCTTCACTTATGAGCCTGTGCGTAATGTCAGGAAATTCACTGGTCCACTAAGCTAAATTTGGGTAGAATCATTTCTTTGATATGATTAAAACTATAGTTCAACACAATGAGTTCCTTTCAATAAAATATTTCATGGACCAAGAGGTCACTTTCACCTTCTGGTTTCCATCTGTGCCAGGAGCTGATCCTGTGCCACAGCACTCCATAGCCAAATACTGTTAGGAGAGAGCTGTTCTCCCAGGAGTGCTGACAAGCCTGTGAGCACAGGTAGGACCACCACTTCTGCTCAGAGGGACCCTCCCAGAACCCTCAGGACACAGGAACTGAGGAGCAGCCTGGGGCAGGATCCTTCCTGTTTCTGTCTGCGCCCAGAGCTGATCCTGTGCCACTGCTCTCCATACCCAAATTCCTCCTGGAGAGAACTTGTCTCCTAGGAGTACTGACACATGGGCTTGCAGTAGGGACAAGCAAGTCAGAGACAGCAAGACCAGCTAACATCAGAGATAACTGGATGGTGAGAGGAAAGAGCAAGCAACAGAAACCAAGGCTACTTGGCATCAGAAGAAACCAGTTCTCCCACCACAGTGAGCCCTGGATACCCCAACATACCAGTAAAGCAAGACTCTGATTTAAAATCACATCTCGTGATGATGATAGAGGACTTTAAAAAGGACATAAATAACTCCCTTTAAAAATAAAGAAGAACACAGGTAAACAGTTAGAAGTCCTTAAAAAGGAAACACAAAAATCCCTTAAAGAATTGCAGGAAAACACAACCAAACAGGTGAAGGAATTAAACAAAACCATCCAAGATCTAAAAATGGAAATAGATACAATAAAGAAATCAAAAAGGGAGACAATGCTAGAGATAAAAAACATAGGGAAAATATCAGGAGTCATAGACCCAAGCATCACCAACAGAATACAAGAGATAGAAGTGAGAATGTGAGGTGCATAAGATACCATAGAAAACATAGACAAAACAGTCAAAAAAATTAAAAAGCAAGATGAAAAAAGCTCCCAACCCAAAACATCCAGGAAATCCAGGACACAGCGAGAAGACCAAAACTAAAGATAATAGGTATAGAAGAGAGTAAAGAGTCCCAACTTAAAGTGCCAGTAAATATCTTCAACAAAATTATAGAAGAAAACTTCTCCAACCTAAAGAAAGAGATGCCCATAAACATAAAAGAAATCTACAGAACTCCAAATAGATCGGACCAGAAAAGAAATTCCTTCTGTCACATAATAGTCAAAATACCAAATGCACAAAACAAATAAAGAATATTAAAAGCACTAAGGGAAAAAGGTCAAGTAACATATAAAGGCAAACCTATCAGAATTACACCAGACTTCTCACCAAAGACTATGAAAGCCAGAAGATCCTGGGTAAATGTCATACAGATCCCAAGAGAACACAAAGGCCAGCCCAGGCTACTATACCCAGCAAAACTCTCAATCACCATAGATGAAGAAAACAAGGTATTCCATGATAAAACCAAATTTACACAATATCTTTCTAGAAATCCAGCCCTTCAAAGGATAATTGATGGAAAATGCCAATACAAGGAGGGAATCTAGAAAAAGCAAGAAAGTAATCTTTCAACAAACCCAAAAGAAGATAGCCACACAAACATAATTCTACTTCCAACAACAAAAAAATAACAGCAACAATCACTTTTCCTTAATATCTTTTAACATCAGTGGACTCAATTCTCCAATAAAAGGACAACAGACTGGATACATAAAAAGGACCCAGCATTTTGAAGATCTTTACCCATCCTACATCTGATAGAGGGCTAATATCCAATATATACAAAGAACTCAAGAAGTTAGAGACTACCAAGAACCAAATAACCCTATTTAAAAATGGGAACCATAGCTAAACAGAGAGTTATTAATTGAAAACTTGAATGGCTGAGAAGCATAAAGAAATGTTCAACATCCTTAGTCATCAGGGAAATGCAAACCAAAACAACCCTGAGATTCCACCTCACACCAGTCAGAATGGCTAAGACCAAAAACTCAGGGGACAGCAGATGCTGGAGAGGATGTGGAGAAAGAGGAACACTCCTCCATTTTTGGTGGGATTGAAAGCTGGTACAACTACTCTGGAAATAAGTCTGGTGGTTCCTCAGAAAATTGGACATAGTATTACCTGAGAACCCAGCTATACCACTCCTGGGCATATATCCAGAAGATGGTCCAACATGTAATAAGGACATATGCTCCACTATGTTCATAGCAGCCTTATTTATAATAGACAGAAGGTGGAAAGAATGCAGATGTCCCTCAACAGAGGACTGGATACAGAAAATGTGGTAAATTTACACAATAGAGTACTACTCAACTATTAAAAAAAAACTTCATGAAATTACAGGCAAATGGATGGAACTTGAAAATAGCATCTTGAGTGAGGTAACTCAGTCACAAAAGAACACACACAGTATGCACTCACTGATAAGTGAATATTAGCCCATAACTTTGGAATACCCAAGATTCAATTCACAGATCATAGGAAGCCCAAGAAGGAAGACCAAAGTGTGGATGCTTCAGTGCTTCTTAGAAGGGGAAACAAAATACTCACAGGAGGAAATATGGAGACAAAGTGTAGAGCTGAAACTGAAGGAAAGGCCATCCAGAGACTGCCCCACCTGGCAATCCATCCCATATACAATCACCAAACCCGGATGCTATTGTGGATAATGGAAAGTGCTTGCTGACGGAAGCCTGATATGGCTGTCTCCTGAGAGGCTCTGCGCGAACCTGACAAATACAGAGGTGCATACTGGGAGCCAACCACTAGACTGTTCTCAGGGTCCCCAATGGAAGGGTTGGAGAAGGGACGGAAGGAGCTGAGGGGGTTTGCAGCCCCATGGAGGGAGCAACAGTGTCAACTGGCCAGATCCCCTAGAACTCCCAGAGACTGGACCACCAACCAAAAAGTACACTTAGAGAGACCTATGGCTCTGGCCACATATGTGGCAGAGTAAGGCTTGTTGGACATCAGTGGGAGGAGAGGCCCTTGGGCATGAGGGTGTTTGATGCCCATTATACTGGAATGCCAGGGTGGGAAGATGGGAGTGGGTGGGTAGGTGGGGGAGCACTCTCATAGAGGCAGGGGGAGGTAGGATGGGATAGGGGAATTCTCAAGGGGAGACCTGGAAAGGGGAAACATTTGAAATGTAAATAAAGAAAACATACATTAAGAGGGAGAGAGAGAGAGAGAGAGAGAGAGAGAGAGAGAGAGAGAGAGAGAGAGATCATTTTTCCTAAGATGTCAGACATGAAGTTTTCATGATAGACCCAACCAGATTGTCAGTGGGAAGTGGGAGGAAGGGGAAACATGATAGGGTTGGTACATGTCTTTGTCACTGTTCTATTGCTGTGGAGAGACACCATGACCAAGGAGAACACTATTTAAGGACAACATTTAATTGGTGCTGACTTACAGTTTTAGAGGTTTATTTCAATATTATGGCTGTGAGCATGGTGACATACAGGTCATATAGTGCTGGAAAGTAGCTGAGAGTTCTACATCCTCATCTGTACACAGAGAGGGAGAAGGAGGGAGAGAGGGAGGGAGGGGAGGAAAGAGAGGGAGAGAAAGAGACAAAGAGAGAATAAGAGAGAGAGAGAGAGAGAGAGAGAGAGAGAGAGAGAAACTGGGTATAGTCTTCCTGCAACAAGGCCACGCCTCCTAATCCTTCTCATCCTGTCAAAGAGTTCCACTCCTTTATGACTAAACATTCAAATATATGATCCCATGTGGGTCATTCTTTATTTAAAAAAAATCTTTTTATTGTTTCTTTGTGAATTTCATACACCCCAGTCCCACTCATCACCGTGTGCCTTCATACCCACCCTTCTTTCTTGCAACTTCCCCTCACAAAAACAAAAGAAACACACAAACACACAGACATACCACAAACAGAACAAAAATACACTGCATAGAAAGCCATCTCATGCTGGGTGGTGGTGGCACACACCTTTACTCCCAGCACTTGGGAGGCAGAAGCAGGCAAAATTTCTGAGTTCAAGGCCAGCCTGGTCTACAGAGTGAGTTCCAGCCAGGGCTACACAGAGAAACCCTGTCTTGAAAAACCAAAAAAGCCAGGCAGTGGTGGCTCACGCCTTTAATCCCAGCACTCGGGAGGCAGAGGCAGGCGGATTTCTGAGTTCAAGGCCAGCCTGGTCTATAGAGTGAGTTCCAGGACAGCCAGGGCTACACAAAGAAACCCTGTCTCTAAAAACCAAGGGGGGAGGGGAGGAAGAAAGCCATCTCATCGTGGAAGCTGTAGTGTGTCACAGTGTGTCCCACAGTACAGTCCTCCATCTCACGCCTTCCCTTGCAAATGCTCATTGCAATGCCATCCATCGGTGTGTTCTGAGGCCCCTGGCTGCTGTGACACCATCAGTATTAGACCCCCACCAGGACTCCTCCCAGTCATGCTGTTGTTGCCTTGTATCCTGGAGATCTTGAAGCTTTGGATCACACAGATTTGGGGAGGGGTTAGCTGAATCCAGGCCTGGGCGATAGCTGAGCTGGTCACTCTGCAGGCTTATCTGCACCAACAGGATGAGCCATCTAGCACTGCCCAAGCTAGCCCACCTGAGGCTGGCATTGGCAGGGGCAGGGCCAGCTAGCTCTCTTGCTCTCATGCCTTCCGGTCTAGCTCGACTGTGCTGCCCTGTCAAAGCACAGGACCCACTTTCCCAAGCACTGCAGCCTGTAAGGGGACGGTCTAGCTCTCCTGCTCTCACACCCTCTGGGCTGGCTTACTGTACCTTTGCCACCAGGGCCAGCTCCACTGTGCTGCCTGAGTGAGGTGCAGGGCCAACCCTCCTGAGTGCTGTTGTCTGTAACTGCCACCAGAGAGAGCTGGGGCCAACGCTCCAAATAGCTGCAGCCAGTGATGGACAGAACCAGTTTTGTATAGCCCCTGGACATACATATTGTCCCTTGCAGCTGCCCTGGCTAGGGCCATTCCCATGTTAGTTCTATAGTGGTAATATGAGCCACAGACATCATCACTGACCCCTGCTGCTGCATGACCATGGACCCAGGCATGACCTCAGCAGCAGGTTAGGTTAGGGCCTCATCATGGCATGGGGGCCATTCTTAATCAAACTACCTGATATGCATTGCTGGCTGGAGTAGGAGAAATCGGGACAGCAGCAACCCTGTAAAAGCCTGAGCCACAAAGAGTTAAAAATTTATAATGCAGGCAAAAAGGACCAACTGTGCAGAAAATAAAAATGCGGTGTAGAGGGCAGACGCGATGGTCAGTTCAGATCGCACTTGTATGGCAGGTTCAGAATGTGTAGAACATTGGGACAGAAGAGCGGAGGTGGACTGGGGCCATACTATGCTGTGGACACATTAGGTCATGGGACTGAACCCTCCAAATTTGACTTCTACAGCATGCGAGTTACATCTCAGTAAGCAAATGATACCCCTGAGCACGTGGTACAATGAGTGAGAAGCCATGCTCCTTTCCTCAGTGTTAGGGCTCGGATTTTGTAAATCGGGGAATTAGTGCTCCTGCCATTATGCCTTGTATTTCTAATTCTGTAAATTCAGAGCAAGATAAGATAACTAGGCTGAAATGCTCTGTATGCTCTGGACCCAGTCATAAGTGGCTAATGGGAAGAGGTATTTGCCAACAAGGAGGCTGGTGTTATGTGCCCATGCTGGGGCTGGTTGGCACTTCTACCACCTACACCATAGGTGCAGCATGGTTCAACCACCCAGTAAGCAAGCTCCTCCACGAACAAGGATAGGCTGTCTCCTGCAGCTGGCCTTCTAACCCTCCTCTGACATAGAGTCATACGCTGACTATGACTGCTGATTGTGTACCTTAGATTCTTCTTTCTCACCTGATTCTGCATCCCTCTATCAATCTGTTCATAATTATTCCCCATGAACTCACATAAAACTTATCAATCTATATAGCTTCTGGGGAGACTATTGGCAGACATCTATCCTAAGCCATTTCCTTTCTGGAACCTGTGTAAAGCATAAAAGGCTGTGCTCCTGTGGAACACATGCCCTTGGGAGGTTCATCACTCTTGGCAGGTCTTGGTAGACATTTAGGGTATGGAGAGACTCACAGGTTTACTGGAGTAGGAACTACAGGCAGACCTTGGCTGAAGGGAAACTGATCTCAGAATTGAAGTAGCAGAGGCTCCAAGGCTATGGTGGTGGGTAAATGAAAATAAAACATGCAAGTCTCAACATTCTAATGTGAAGACCCCAAGTAGTAAGGATGCTGTCATGTGACTTACTGGGCCAGCCTGAACAAATATCTGTTTACCTTAAATAGAGGGCCAAAAGTGAATAAAAGAAATGATTCCTCTCAAGACTATTTTGGTGAACTAGGGAGTTAATTGAAGTCACTTTAAGAACAAGGCAAGAAGCAGTACTTACAGGTCTTTGGGTGACCCAAAGATAGCTGCACCAGTAGAAAGTCAACCCAACTGAGCAAAGCTGCATTTTTAGAGTTCCCTGTACAACTTGTAAGCAGCTCCATTGAGTGCCTTCTTTCAACAACTTACTGCCTGAATAAACTTCAGGTTGGCATGAGTCTTGTAAATTTCAGGGCTTTTCTGAGCTTCGTAAGTTCTCCCTGCATCCTGACTCTTATATACCTCACAGTTCTATCCCGAAAAATATGTTCCATTTTGGAAGAAATAGCTACACAACAGATGTTGGGGCTGGAAGGGAATTCAGAGAGGTCAAGATTGTCTCTTGAGAGAGGAACATCTCTTGGTTTTGCCTGCTGGTGTTCTGGATCACCAACACGTCACTTCGACTGTCAAATGCAGTGAAATCTGGGTGTTGACCCTGAGTTATAATTAAGTGCCTGGTTGTAGATAGGGATTGAAAAATGGAGCATGAGGCAGCAGTGAGTAGATAAATTGAGTTCCAACTAAATGTAAATTCTCTTAGTCCTTCTGAAGTTATCCATGGCAAAATGCAGGTCATGAACCATGAAGACTTCACCACATCACCAAGAGCAACACCACAGACTCACAGACATCAGTTCTTGCTGACTGCAATCTTCACTTCATCAGCTCAAGAGAGTAGTCATGAGCCGGGCGTGGTGGTGCACGCCTTTAATCCCAGCACTCATGAGGCAGAGGCAGGCAGATTTCTGAGTTCGAGGCCAGCCTGGTCTACAAAGTGAGTTCCAGGACAGCCAGGGCTATACAGAGAAACCCTGTCTTGAAAAACCAAGAGAGAGAGAGAGAGAGGGAGAGAGAGAGAGAGAGAGAGAGAGAGAGAGAGAGAGAGAGAGAGAGAGAAAGAGAAAGAGAAAGAGAAAGAGAAAGAGAAAGGGAGGAAGAGGGAGAGAGAGAGATCATGATGGGGGATCTCAGCACTTCCTGTCCCAGCACAGAGTCATGGTGGGGGAGATCAGCTCTTCCCTCTCTTAGCATACATTGTCCTGGAATAGATCTTGAGAACTTTGCTTGGAAGGAACTTTACTTAATGAAGATGCAATTTTGAGACCTCTTGACAACAATGTTTAATTACAATGCTAGGACCAAGGGGTTGGCCACAATGGTGAGTCAGATCCCTAGCAACTCCGATCTTCAGACTCCAGACATGTTCGGTTTCCCCACACTTGCTTTAGCATCACCACATCTAGCACCGAAACGAAGGGGCTAAGGAGCAACCGAAGCAAGGGAAACAAACAAATCGGTGACCAAATGCCAGACACCTCTTCTCTCAAGTGGGTTCAAGGGCATGAAACACAAAAACGACTTGTTTTGCCAAGGCAATTTAGCATATTCCTCGTTAAAAAGAAAATATCTCGAATAATACATTTCAAATTATTTCCTCGTCCATGTCCATATGCGTAATAAATGGATATTTTAGTTCCTATCTAATTATCTAGATTGGTGCAGTTCCTTTTTTTTTTAAATGCCAGTTTTAATTGCAAAAGTGCTGCCGGCTTCAGATTTTAATTGCAATTTGCAAATGGTTAGACTGACAGTGCTCCATTACAAAGGGAAAAAAATCATTTTAATAGCAGAAGTACTTCCTTGCTACAGATTCAATTTCATTTTACAAGATACTGGGTCATCCAGCATCATTACAAGTAGTAAAAAGGCTGGCGAGAATATCTGAGGTGCTGGCTGGGTCAGGGTAGCACGGCCTGGGCCTCAGGGAGACTGCCTGGGGAGCAGCTTCTGTCCTCACCCAGGAAAGCAAGTTGGAGAAGCCCTGGAAAGCCTTCAACATTCCCTCACGTGCCAGTTGTACCCTCAGTATGCATCCTCCCCTCCAGACCTATTATCTACCTATTCCGGTGATATAAGTGTTTGTAATCTTAGGAACAGACGCAAAGTAGGCTGCTTTTAGGGAAGTGTCCCCTCCCCCCAAGCCCAGATCTTCACCAATGTTCATGTTGTTTCCTTCTAAGCCCAGATAAGAGTTCTCACAAGAAGCCAACGGCTTTTCTCTTATAGGATGATATTAGCTCATAGGTGCAAGTCTTCATAGGGATTGTCTTACTCTTGATAGTTATAGGTTCAGGAGGAACTCTTCCCAGATGACAGCATCCTAGCAATGCTAGCAGCTTTGATTGGTCAAGGGTAGCTATTTGTAGCGCCATAGACCCTGAAGGAGATCTGGTGGGTGGGAAAATGACCAAAGAAGCTGTCTGCTTTGACGTGAGCCTCTAGCAGTTTGCAGTGGGAGTGGTCTGCATGTGATCTGATTTGAGTCATTGTGTTCCACTGAGGTCCTGGAAGACACCATGTGTCCAGACTGGCTACATTCTACATGGTGACCCCGCCTTACTGAGGGACTCCTGCTTGGTGTCCATCTTTGGCTATTGCAGCTGGAAGGAGCCCAATGTCTGTCCTGCAGATAGCCTCAGGTCAAACATGGATGGAGAGAGGAAGTAACCTTCCTTCCAGCACAGGCACTATGTATTTAAGGGCTCTGACAAGCTGTAATTTAAATGAAATTTGATTCAGTTGTTAACATTCTGCTTTTAGAATTGTGTTAAGTTTCTCACTGTTATTATTATCATTCATTAATTTTACAGAAAATCAAGTTACAAGGTAATCAGAATATAATCCGTTAGACAAAACAGTTCATAGATACATAGTGTATATAGACACAGTCTATACATAAATACTTTGAGCAGTGTGGAGCTCAGTGGTGGGAACACCTTCCCCAGAGCGCATTGTTAGTAAATTCATAGAAACACTGCAGCGTGTACTTGCGCACTACATGAGGTGCTGAAATGTTATCAAGGCACACAACTAGTGAGAACACTGTCCATATTCCGTGCATCATGGGCCAAATTACCTCAACATGGTGCATTGCTATGTAAAACGATGTAGGCTGAAGAAAACGCACGCATGCTGCACTAGCACACTGGTAAAATAATAGGAATGAGAGTGTATATTTCACTTTATAATATTAGCGAATTCATTTGACATTAAAATAACAATGAAGCTTTTATGATTTTTAATCGAGGCAGAGGACAAAGGCCCCGGTGCTGGCAGTGACTGCTCTTTGTATTTTAAATAAATGAAAGTGTGTTTCACTCAGAATAAAATGATTGTCTCATTCCCCTGGGGCAAATTTTGAAAATATATAAATATTTATAGAGATAAATGTGTGTAAACTATGGAGACTAAGCCTGGCAGCTCGAGTGCGCTCTCATCCTGACTTCCGTGATCCGCTCAGAGGACGCGTTATCGTTACCCATCAACTATGACAGTGATGGCGTGTTGAAAGGGAATTTTTCTTACATTTATCTCAGGGCATTATTAATAGGAGTTAACAGTTAAATGGCTGCTGTTTTGTGCATACAAAATAAGACAGAGTCATATACTCCTTGTTCACGGAGGTTATGGATAAGAGGCTGTGAACATCTTAGAGGACCAGAAGAGGGAAGGGTTGGGGAGCATGGAGAGCCTGAGAGCAGGAACTTGCATGTCCTGGTGTCTGATTGCCTGTGGCCCCAAGACAGTCATACCATGGCAGACAGCACAGGTCACTGCTAATGGCTGATCTACATGCTAGGGTAAAATCGCCTTGAGTGAAATCAGTTAGACTGCATATTATCAGACTCTATGGTTCCACGATGTGGTGGTTATAGGTTTCAGGGTACTGTAACAATCATTCATAGCAACAGAACCATGGGCCTCAATGCATGCATCTCCACCCAAGGACACACTCTAGACTCTAAAAGAAGTCATGTAGCAGCTGACCTCACAGTAAATATCTTCTCATTACATTGAAGCAGGAGCTAGCTAGCTCCAGGAAGTTCCTCCATTGCTTCCTGAGAATGCCTACGGATGCTAAAATGGGAAAGACATTTGACATGTATGTTTCTGAGTAAGAAGCTACAGCCAGAAACTTAAGTTTGATTAAGAAAAACCCACAAGAACAGGATAAGAGGCATGCTGAGACCTGCCTATTGGTTTAAATCTAAAAGCGACTTGTTTATCAGGGATAATTTAAAGACACTGACACCAACACAGACAGTGAAGTCAAGCCTATTTAGCTTGAAGTTGGATATTAATAAATTCAAGTATGTATGCACATGTATATGTGCATGCACATGTGTGCACACATGTGAGAAACTGCCCAGGAAGTCCACTAAAGGTCATTTGTTTCAGGAGATAACATCTTAATGGAAAGAAATGTCTCACTGCTTTTTTGTATGTAAACATGTGTGTGCACAAACATGCATACACACACATACATATACAGACACACACACACACACACACACACACACACACACACACACACACACACACATGAAACCATAGATGGTGACAACAGCAGCTTGCTGAAAGAGAATAAACCTTTCATACAAACCCCATCAGCTTTTATCTCATCTCCTTCCACAAAGCATATACTCTCAGAGGCCTCATGCTGGGGCCTGGGCAGCAGTGTTAGAACAAGGTAGCTGTAGTTTGGCTTTTCCCACTACCAAGTTAAGCAGGCTTCTCCCATGCAGAACAGAGCTGTGTGGCTTGCATGCCACCTGTGGGTGTTCGCACATTCAGAAAAGGCTGCCCCACCAGTGTAAAGCAGGCCCAAGGTGGACCACAAGCAGCCAGAGATAAGAGAAGTCCTACCAGACTTCATCTGGCAACCGAGGGGCATCTGCAGTCAGGGCACTGAGATGAGACTCCACGTCTTAGTTCGGGTTTCTACTGCTGTGAAGAGACACCATGGAAGTGGCCTCTTCTAAAGGAAAACATCTCATTGGAGCAGGCTTATAGTTCAGAGCTTTAGTCCATTATCATCAGGTTGGGAAACATGGCAGAGAGTAGGCAGACTCAGTGCTGGAGGAGATGCTGGGAGTTCTACATCTTGATCTGCAAGCAGCAGTGAGGGAACTGACTTGAACATCCATGAGACCTCAAAACCCACCTTCATAGTGACACACTTCCTCTAACAAGGCCATGCCTACTTCAACAAAGCCACACCTTCTACCGTGCCATTCTCTGAGACCAAGCATTCAAACACACTAATCCTTGGGAGCTAATCCTAATCAAACCACCATACTCCCTGAGGCCAGGCTGTAACAGTGAAGCCCACATTGCTTGGCCCATTAAGTATCAGGTGTGTGTGTGGGGGCTTAAATACCAGGTGACACTGCCCATGACTATTCAATGTGTAGCAGGATGACCCAAGGTTGAGAAGCCACACAGAGTGGACAGACAGAAGGCATCGAGGAAGACTTTCTCCTCCATCCAAGCCGACCTGTCCACCCAATCTCACTGGCTATCTAGTGACAGAGGACTCCAAGATTTTCTACACCAGTGCACTTTGCAGGGTAGGATGGGCTGTGGCAAGTCCTCCTCCACTGTCAGCTAACTACCATTTCCTCAGATAGAGGCCAAGTCCATTCACAAGCCTGACTAGCATCCCAGCAGCATCTTCCCTGTGGTGCCATGAGATGCAGATTCTCTTGTTTTGCTGTGCTAACATACTCTAGGCAGGGGGAAACTGGCAGAAGGATTTAGTATGTCAAGGAGAGTCCTCGGGGCAGAACCAGGCTCCCTAGCATCGCTGAGGCCACTGCCACAATCACACACACACACACACCTGATACAGTGTAGCCTTATACATTTATTCCATCAGTGGTGTGGTCGCAGCCATCCTCCAGCAGTGTGATGTCACCGAGATGCTGATGAACGAGCTGTCCCGGTACAAATTCAAACTCTCTGACATGTCCCTGGAGCTGCCTCCCTGCCTCAGCTGTACCAGATTTAATGAGCTTTGCAAATTTAATCGCAGTGTATTCCTTGTCCTCGAGGAACTCTCAACTTCCACGAACAGTCTCTGCCTCAATGTCCCTCCGTACTAGGATGCTCAGACCGTTGAAACCATCCCCTCCTTGGGAGGCAATCAGCAAACCGTCTCTGGTAACGGAGGACTTTATAAGTGCTAATTATTACTTCTGTGAATTATTGTTACATTTTTTTCCTCCAAAAGGGTGAAATAAAACAGCATAAGCAGAAAAGAATCGTTTAATGGGCCCCTGGCTGAGGTTTCTGAACTTGAACACCATGCGCAGGGAAACATTAGCTGTGGTAATTATATAAGGATGTCTCACTGTCTGTTATCTTTCTTCTTCATGTCGCTTCTCTTCCTTGATGAGAGCTGGAGGGGTTAACCCCCTCCATTCCACACTCAAGAAACCTGTTGGTCCTCAGATTTCATGACGACAGAGAGCCTGGCAGATCCCAAAGCCATTTCTAACTTAACCTCTTAGTTTTTGCTTATTAAAATGTGAGGAATAAATTGTATGAAGTGAAAACACATGGGAGTGATGGAATGAGCAGACACACACTCATATACAGGAGACAATTGAAATAAAATAACTAATGAGTTGTGCCCAGTTCCTGTGCCCATTTCTATTCTCGGTAGTCTTCATAAGTAACTAAAGGTTCCAGAGATCATCTCAGCAGGGGAAGAGAAAATCAAAACAAGTGGGGTGTGACTTCACCAGAGCACTTCTGGAGCAGTGGGCAAGAACATCTGTATGAGTCAGGCAGATACAATCAAGGAGGTGCCCACTAAGGGACGGCGAGGAAAGGTGTGGGGGTCAAGCACATCCACAGGTGTGGGAATGGAGAGCTGCACTCTCTAATCTCAGATGATACTCACTTATCAGCACAGAAGAGGAAATATGATTCCCCAGAAAGCCTTTTCTAGCTATGGAAAGCAATCCCATCAAGGGCCATCAGCTCATGTGGACAGCCTCAAGACTGGCCTTACAATGACAACATCATTGGGATTCCCAGAAACCCCAGGGAACTTCTACTGACTAATGAGTGCATAGAAAACCCTGGATGGTAGCTTGAGATGTGTTCATGTAGGTGTGTACACATGTTTAAGTGTGTTCTTGTGTGTGGAGATGTGTAAGAACTTGCCCAATTTTATAAATGATAGTAACTAACAAATAACATGTCTGTGTACACATAAAATTTAATGGAATGTGATATTTAACGTCTAGGAGGCTACTTATCCTCATTAAGAAAGTTTTGTTATTATGTATTTTCATCTTTACATGTGGCAGATTTCATGCATTCTCACAAACCCTTTTTTTTTTTTTTGGTTTTTCGAGACAGGGTTTCTCTGTGTAGCCCTGGCTGTCCTGGAACTCACTCTGTAGACGAGGCTGGCCTCAGAAATCCGCCTGCCTCTGCCTCCCGAGTGCTGGGATTAAAGGCGTGTGCCACCACCGCCTGGCTTCTCACAAATTCATACATATGTACCTACACATGTATAGCAATGTGTATTGTAGCTATGTGCATTTGCCATGCTTAACAGCTGAACTATTTTTTGTACATGTTTGCACACTGATTATGTTCATGATGATCTCATAAACACCTGTACATTAACACATGACACTTGGTGATATCTCATTAGAGAAAGCAGTGTGGAACCCCAGTGGAGAATGTTCTTGGTCTGAAAGAAAACACCAGGCAAGGGGAGGGACTGTTGTAAATCTGAATCAGTAGTTAGCCCTGCTATAGGCTGAGAGGAGCAAAAACTTCCCATTCACAGGCATGCCCCTCAGGTACATGTTATATTCTTCTCAAGCAAATAAACACCTACACACTTAACATGTCTATATTGTGGTCATCTCTCCATCCCTCCAGGATGAGAAAAAAATATATACTATTCAGCAGTACAGCTTACTGTGAAGCACAAATTAGGATCATGCCTCCAGAGTGCAAGCACTTTGTAAAGGCTGATACCAGCCATTCTCACCCAGTGAGTTTCCCTCCTGTGACTGACACAGGGTACCCATTTGCACCAGGATTATCATTTGTTAATCTGGAGTCTGAAGTCAGGCAAGATGAGAGGTAAGAAGGATAAACCCCTGACCTGGAATACCTCTGTGTAGTGCTGTCTGTGTTTCAGGAAAAGATGGTCTAAAGACTGCAAGTGCTTGGCAGCACCACATTTCAAGGCAAACACGGGTAATGAGGGTGAGGTGCCCGGCTTGTCACTGGGCTTTCCTGGGTAGTCAGTTAAGAGCAGGGCGGGGGGAGGATATAGGGGACTTTTGGATAACACTTGAAATGTAAATGAAGAAACTCTCTAATAATAAATAAGAAAAAAAAAGAAAAAAAAAAGAGTCTCTCAGATGAGGACAGGGACAAGCAGCAGTCATGGCCATGTGAGCATGGGTCACCGAGGTTATAGATTTGAGGGCCAGGGTTCATGTGGCTCACTCCTGAGGTCTCCATTACCCTTCATAAGCACCTATGTCACAGCTGGGACCTAAAACTGCTAGGAGAATTTTGTGATGTTCACAGGGGTCAGATGAAATGTTCATGAAGATGAAACAATCCAAGTCCCGTGACTTGGGCTGGGCAAGTGCATAGAAGAAGCCACTCAGAGATTCTGGACCCACAGAGGACTTGGAACTCATAATGCCTCAGGCTAGAGGGTTGTGTCATGTGTCTTAAACACTAAACCGTAGGCTTTCCAGGTGACCTTTGTCTGGATCCAGGGTCACAAACCAAGAACACATAGCTTATGATCTGTATTCTCTTCTTTTCTTCTTCCTTCTCCTCTTTTCCTCTTCTCTTTACCTCTTCCTTTTTCTTTTCCTCCCTCTCTCCCTTTTCCCTCCCTTCCCCACTCTCCCTCTATCCCCTTCCTCTCTCTCCTTCTCTCCCTTTACCCAGTCTCCCTCTCTCTATGCTCCCTCCCTTTTGTTAACTCCTTGGAGCCAGGAACAGGATGCAATGTCTCATGCATGCTCAGCACATTGCCTGCACTGAGCTGAAAGCCAGCCCCAATAGCTCACAGCTTTAAGGGACCCCCACATGGTTGTCATCAGCTCAAGAGCAAAGCCAAGCCTGAGAAACAAAAGCACCTTTCCTCCTTTGAACACCTTGTCGCTTGGTTCTCAGCATTGGAGGAGGGATTTAAAACAGGAAGAGAGGAAACCTCTTCCAACCGTCATAACAAAGTTTCAGCTAAGCATTTTTTTAAAGGTTCAGTATACAAAGGGAGAAGAGGTTTATGTTATATTTTAGCTAGGACATTTCAAAGAGACACTTGATGATTAGGAGGAATCCAACGAAGGCCTTGAAATTACATGGCTATGCATTCCCATAATGTAGAATTTTTAAAAGGTCTTTGGGTATGAAATATTTAAAATATGGAAGCAGATGAAGCAAGAATTTTGTCGGCATAACCTCTGTTTTGGCATGACCTCTGTGTTGGTGTGGCCTCTAGGTTGGTATGACCTCTGTGTTGGCATGACCTCTGTGTTGGTATGACCTCTGTGTTGGTGTGGCCTCTGTGTTGGTGTGACCTCTGTGTTGACATGACCTCTGTGTTGGCGTGACCTCTTTGTTGGCATGACCTCTGTGTTGGTGTGGCCTCTGTGTTGGTATGGCCTCTGTGTTGTTGTGGCATCTGTGTTGGTGTGGCATCTATGTTGGTATGGCCTCTGTGTTGGCATGACCTCTGTGTTGGTGTGGCCTCTAGGTTGGTATGACCTCTGTGTTGGCATGACCTCTGTGTTGGTATGACCTCTGTGTTGGTGTGGCCTCTATGTTGGTGTGACCTCTGTGTTGGCATGACCTCTGTGTTGGCATGACCTCTGTGTTGGCATGACCTCTGTGTTGGCATGACCTCTGTGTTGGTATGACCTCTGTATTAGTGTGGCCTCTATGTTGGTGTGATCTCTGTGTTGGCATGACTTCTGGGTTGCTGTGCAACTGTACTCCTCCCGTTGAACTTATCATGTTAATAAAGAACCCGACGATACCTACTGTAGCTTCTCAGATCCAGAGCAACAGATGGTCACAGAGGAATTTGATCATGTCTCACCTATGAGACTGAGCATGTGTGAGGCTTCCACAGAGAGGAGGAGGCGCCTTGCCAGTGCTGTGAATGTGGCAGACCGTTAACCAGCAAACTGTGCTTTTGTGTTTTTCAGTGGTTAAGATTACACCAGATATTTTCCATTTGTGGTTGCTGAGCTCCTTGGGACCTAGGTTTGGTTTGAGCTGGTGAAGCACCAAAGCTTTTCCTGCAGTCAGGGGCACAGACTCACATGGTATCCATGACAGGTTAGCAATTTTCCTAACAAGTCATTAGTGGCCACCTGCTTGATAATGTGACACACTCTGCATACATATGATTGGTGAATTTATACAATATTAAAGAACAATTATGTAGCAATTGTAGTATATATCGCACACTTCAGTTTTTTGGAGACATTTTCTAAGGATTTTTTTTCCTTATGCTACTAAATCTATTGCAAATATTTTTTTCCCAATATGTGTTTACAATACACAATTTGTCTAACTCTGCACTTGGGTTAAAAAACAAAGTGCTCAGGTCATAGTACAAGTTTCTCAAGTCACTTTATATGTAATGGTTTCTATATAAATAAGTTTCACTTACAGGGACACACTTAATGGACCAGGAGTCACATGCAAATCTTATGGCAACCTTCACACACAAGCAAGATGTTCAAGGGTTTGATCATGGGAACTTGTCATTAAAGCAGACGCCAGGGATCTCCGTGTGAGTATGGAACACTTGCTCATGAATGAGATGTCAGCATCATTTGAAACTATCCCTAAAGGAAATGTATTTTAATACACTATAAGTGGTTAGTCTGACATTAAAAGAAAAGACAAAACAAACAGAACCTCAGTAGCTTCTTTGGAGACTCCCAGGGTTCGCAGCACGTTAAGTGTGGAGAGTGGGTGCCTACTGTCATCTCCCCACAAGGAGCATGCCCTAACTGCTTAGGCACCCCTGCCAGAACCAGGGGCTCAGGGCGGCACCCATTCGGCCTTGCCAGGGGGACACACTGCCATCTAGTGGAGACATCTGACATCGCATATCGAAGACCTTGATGGCTTCTTGGGGGAGTAGAGGGCACTTGGGGGGCACACAGGGCCCAAGGATCCCAGGTTGCTGCCAGCACCCGCTCAAGAGATGCCACTGGGTATGGAGATCTATAGCAGACACTCCATGGAGCCATCAGCTTTGCGCTTGGCCGACGTGTGAGGCCTTTGCCTGAGCTCTTGGGAACAACAGATCCCACTGGAAGGGTTAAAGACTTCATGCTGAAGATTGAAGAGTGAAGATGAATTTGGGGTTCTCCAGTAGCAATGGATATGGAAGACAAGAAGGAAATTAGCTATCCACAGGCATGGAGGGCTGTCATTCAGACTGGCCCAGCAGAGATTGAAAGCTTATAAAAACAGACTCTGGATTTGAACACTCCCTCCTGCTGGTTTGGCTTTCCTTCCAAGTATGAAATGTGTTGGAAAAGCCCTTTCTGTCTCTGCAGATTGACAGGCCATGTTTCACCTGTTTCTGAAACAGTTTAAAATGAAAGACCATGATAAAGATGCTTGCAAAAAGCTCTTTACCCTGCTAATGGTACAAAAGCAGGAGAAATCATAACTGAGATTTTCATACTTCATGAAATTATTTATTTTTATTTGTGATAATCTTGTGCATGTATATTATGTGCTATGATTATATTAGCCCCATTCCCCTCCCCCACCCCTTTCGGTCCTTCTCAGCTGGTGTCCCCTCTGATTTCATGATACTGTTGTACACACATCATGCTCAGGTAGGTACCCTCCTGTGCATCACGTCCAGAAGACAGCACTTGGCAGGCCTCTTCCCCACCCTCTGGNTGTGATAATCTTGTGCATGTATATTATGTGCTATGATTATATTAGCCCCATTCCCCTCCCCCACCCCTTTCGGTCCTTCTCAGCTGGTGTCCCCTCTGATTTCATGATACTGTTGTACACACATCATGCTCAGGTAGGTACCCTCCTGTGCATCACGTCCAGAAGACAGCACTTGGCAGGCCTCTTCCCCACCCTCTGGCTCATGCAGGCCTCTTCCCCACCCTCTGGCTCACACAGGACACTTACCCACCCTCTGGCTCACGCAGGCCTCTTCCCCATCCTCTGGTTCACGCAGAACACTTCCCCTCCCTCTCTCTGGCTCACGCAGGCCTCTTCCCCACTCTCTGGCTCACGCTGGACACTTCCCAGCCCTCTCTCTGGCTCACGCAGGACACTTCCCCGCCCTCTCTCTGGCTCACACAGAGTGCCCCTTATGTTGCCCCTGGAGCCACTCCACTGCTGTCTCCAGCCTTAGTCAGAGATACTATGCGCAGTGCACTGTGATTAGTGAAGAGACTCATAACCGGTCAGTATGCTGAGAAGATCCGACTGCCCAACCCCATTCCTATAGAAGACATCCATAACACGCCCCCTGCAGGCCAGGGAGCATCCCTGATAAATTATGAACTTTTGGGGAGGTTCATTTTGGTAAAATAGAGAGAGTCTTGAGTGGAGCATTCTTTTTAACATGTTCAAATTTTCTCAAAAAATATGCCCATAGTGCTAACGTTTTGACATTAAGCATATGGGTTAGCACACATACAAAAACAAGCAAGGATGTAAATATTCTTAAGCATTTTTTTTACAAATATAAAAATATTAGAAACACAAGATTCTGTGCTGTGATGCTTATTTTAAATGTGTTTAAAGTACAATTCCTTCTTTTTACCTTACACTGGGTTATAGTGAAAGTTAAACTTATTTTCCAGTGCACAGCAGTACACGTCTATGTACGATGCTGCTTTGGTGGTGGCCTATAGAATATTTGTCCCTGTTCTTTTGATGACAAACAGGAATTCATAGTTTGAAATAACTAACTGCAAATTGACCTCAGAATACCATGAAAACAGGAATTGTGATGACTGAGATCTCGATATAGCAGAAACATATCAGCAAAATGGTGCCACATTCACTGGTCCCTCTTAAGTGGTGTCTTAGTTAGGGTTTTGCTATTGTGAACAGACACCATGACCAAGGCAACTCTTATAAGAACAACATTTAATTGGGGCTGGCTTACAGGTTCAGAGGATTAGTCCATTATCATTAAGGTAGGAGCATGGCAGCATTCAGGCAGGCATGGTGCAGGAGTTGCTGAGAGTTCTACATTTTCATCTGAAGGCTGCTAGCAGAATACTGGCTCCCAGGCAGCTAGGATGAGGGTCTTAAAGCCACACCCACAAGGCTAGTAGATTGCAACAGATGTGCTGGCAAGTAAATGCAAGAGGTGAAGAAGATCGAATCTTCCTTCTTTCTATGTCCTTATGTAGGTCTCCAGCAGAAGGTGTGGCCCAGATTAAAGGTATGTATCACCATTCCTGGATCTGGTACTTGTTTTGTCCCAGATTGACCTTGAACTAAGAGATCTCCTTGCCTTAGTCTCCTGAGATGCATAGCCACTATGCCACAAGATCTCCATTTGAAGATCCAGGTCAGAAACTTGTATCTCCCAGCTTCAAGGTCTGGATCACAGGTGAACCTTCCAATTCTAGATTGTAGTTCCTTTCAGATATAGTCAAGTTGACAACCAGAAATAGCCATTACAAGCAGCATTAGGGATGGGTTGTTTTTAGGGGTTTATTTGCTTTTTCATGCCTCTCCTTTGAGTTTTGTTTTGAAGCAGAGTCTGGAGTTAACTATATGGGCTAGCCTTAATAGAAACTTGTGGGAATCCTCCTGCCTGTGACTTTCAAGTGCCTGGATTTCTGGCACACCAACACACCTAGATTTTGACTAGTATGTTTATTTCCCAATAGGTGGAAAGTGCTTCCAATGCCCTGATTATACAGCTAAGCTCTGATTCATTTTCGGTCTCTGTCAAAGATTGTCCTGAGAATTTGAGCACAGTCACATTCTCATTCTGTCAACAACAATAAAAACAGTCAGTTAAAAATTGTTGCTTGAGCTACACTAAGGTGCTTTTCCTGAGAAAATACCAGAAGCGGTAAGATTGTTGGTAATTCAGCTCACTCCTCCTGATCCTAGTATAAGCAGGATTCTGTGTCCTGCCCCAGCCTCCCTCTCCCTCCAATGGCTCTGCAGGAAGCCCTGCCTCCCCTGGCACCTCCTCTCTATAGGATGTTCTGGCGTCCCTGGGCCCCCCTCATCCCAACACCACATGCCAGCAGGAAGCAGAACATATTTAGCCGATTGCTATGCACCATGCTGCCAGACTCAAAAGATAGAACCTATGGGAATGCGGAGCTCTTGCTATTGTCAAACCATTGTGTTGAAACAGAGCTGTGTGAATTCTAAAAGCCTTGGCCAGCAGTCAGCTCAGTCACTAGCTGCGGACAGAACATAACCCAGGCAGGCCAATAAAAACCGCATAAATGCGATCGTTTGGGTACTCATCCTGCATGCTTAGTTAAGAGTAAAAATCCAGAGGCCCCCCCCCCTCACCGCAGAGACTCACTGCTGGCGTGCAGCAGCATCAGTCTGTTTTTGCCTAGTGTGCGGCCCTAAAAGATGGCAGTCAGCGGCCCCATTCTTCTCTGACAGGAATGATCATGTACCATCAGGGACTGGCGATTTTGGCTTCTTTCATGTTTCTAAGAATGTGAGAGGAAGAAAGCAGGGGCTCCCTCCTTTAGAGACCAGGACTAGGGAGGATGGGAGCCCGGGTCTTTGGGTCTCATGGTGCATATATTTCAGCAGAATGTGGAAGTCTCTGACCCATATGGGGTGTGTGTGTGTGTGTGTGTGTGTGTGTGTGTGTGTGTGTGTGTGTTCATGGAGAGATGTGCACATGTGGAGGTCAGCCAGGCATCCGTCTTCAGGCACGTTCCGCCATTTTGTTTGAGATAGGGTCTTTCATTGGAACTTCACCATGAAGGTCAGGTATCCGTCAGAAAATGCTTCATGAATCTGCCTATTTCCATGTCATTCAGTCTCACTCACAAGTGTAGGGATTACAGGCGTGTGCTATCTATCGCACTTGCCTTTCTACATGGGTTTGAGAGAGCTGAACTCGGGTATTTCTGTTTCCTAAGTATGCAGTTCACCGACTGATGTGGGTGTCTGGGGAGCACTGTGGAATGCATGAGGTGGCTCACCACCGTGGGTAGCTTCCGTTTTCGTTGTGGAGGGCAATAACCTTCATTTTCAGATGCTCCTATTCCTGTCTACTTTTGAGACAACCCAGAGGAGATAGTGTCATGACAACCCAAGCCCTGGTTGGTCACGATGACCAATGTACAGAACCAGAGACCAGCAGATGTCTTCAGCAAAAGGTCACATGACAAAAATCCTTGGCTACCTGGCCTTGGGGTTCATACTTTAGCTGTCCACCTCTATAAACAGCTCAGCAATAGTCCCTGCTCCAAAACCAGAGGCCTTAGCTCCTCACTGACAAAATAAGGAGCAGGACCACCATGTGAGCTCTCTGCTTATGGTGGTGGGACAGACCATGCTTTGGCTGAGGTGTCTTAGTTTTTGCCTTAGTAAGCCGGGTCCCATAGTTGTAGAACAAACTGTCATCATCCCCCGTCAATTTTACCATAAAGTAAAAATGGAGTATCCCAGATTTCCAAACTTGGAAGTAAGTTTATGGTATTGAGGATGGACACTTAAAGTGAGCAAGTTCTCCTTACCCGTGTGTTGCACTCCCCAGCCCTTCAGACATTTTTACAAGAATATAGGTATGTATCCCAAAGGGAGTGTGAGCCCCTGGAGTTACAGTTATAGGCTGCCCATGTGGATGCCTGAGACCATACATTGGTCCTCTGAAAGAGGGCTGTGTATGTGCTTGCAAAGGCTGAGCCACTTCCTGCCCCATACATTTTTTAAACAGAGAAATGCAAATTCCCTTTAAAAAAAATGAGCACAAATTTCTATTTCTTATGCTCATTTCTATGCCTTTATTATGCGTCAGACATATCTGACATGGGCATTTTGGTTTAGAAGAGAGAGTGTTCCATTAAATTGTTCTTCCAACAGCTGTGAGTGGAATAACGATTATCATGGGAGTTTCTAAATTTAACAAATGTGGTGAAGGCAAGGAGAAAATCCTCATGCAAGCACTTGAAAAATTGATTCTTGCAATTATCTGTTTAATCAAACGCTTGACCCAAGAAGAGCAAATTTAAGTCATAAAGAAAACGATTTCATTTTTCAGTGAGTGCTGGGGAAAGCAGTGCTCTCTCTGGTGAATTCATTTGCTTGGCTTGTGTCCCTGAGTTGACAGCACTGTCACATGACAGCCAGCGGCAGCGCAATAGGCTGTGATGTTTCTCAATAAGTTTGAAATAGAAAATGGCCCAGATGAAAAGTGGAGAAGCCATTCTGATACCCAGTGAGGTGACACCCGCGTTTCCGTGGGGTCAAGCTTGGGGTGTGGTGATAGGCCTCTGCCTCTGATAGGAATCCTGAGTCACAGACACAGCAGCTCAACTCAGATATTACCCTTAAAAACTAAGCTGTGTGGCTGGGAGTGTGGTGGTCCCGCAGCTGTCTGGAGTTCATAATGTTTGCTCTCCAGCACTACAAAAGCAGAAAGTAAACAAAATAAAAATAAATGAAGAAATAAAAATACATCAGATCATCACTTTCACTTAAGAAACAACAGTTGAAATGCTGAAGATGCCAGTGTGCTAACAAGGACTCCCTGTGGGTGCAGAGCTGTGGCCACGTGGCGCCCTTACCTCTATCAGTTTCAGTGGTCACATGGCACCCTTTCCGCCATCGGTCTCTCCGTTGTAGATTCCCACTTCTTTCCTTATTCACATCTCTCTCAGCTCCTTGAGATCCTGACTACAGATTCTCACAGCCCCCTTCCAAGCCTTGGCTATGAACATTTAACACCGAAAATAGTAAGAGTTAAGAAGTCGGGACATCAAGTCAAAGGAAACATGAATCTGTAATACTCTTCCTGTGGCAAAACAGTCACCCCCTTCTTTCCTGGCATGCTAGATTCATGTAAATTCATACCAGGTACAGGCTGGTGTGTGTGTGTGTGCATGCGTGTGTGCATGTGTGTATATTTGTGCGTGTATGGGTGTGTATGTGAATGTATGTGTATATGTGTGTGTATGTGTGTGTATATACATGTGTATATGTGTGTATATGTATGTGTGTATATATATATATATATATATATATATATATATATATATATGCATGTGTGTATGCATGTATGTATGTGTGTATTTGTGCATGTGTGTATATTAATGTATGTTTATCCATGTATGTGAGTGTGTGTATGCACATGTACATGTGTGTGTGTGAGTGGGTGTATATGCATGTGTGTAAATGTGTACATGTATATCCATGTATGTGTATGTGTATGTGAGTGTGTGTGTATGCACATGTATATGTGTGTGTCCAGTTGGAGGAAATATTAATAGTTTCTTAAACATAAGGCAAATGAGATTTAGAATTAGAGAAGGAAAGACTTTTCAGGGTCAGCTCTTTTCTCATCTTAGCACGCACACTCCTGTACATGTGGTGGTACTTACTTAATGTTTCTAATTAAGTGGAATGCATTTGCTAATTCTGAATCTTCATTTACTGTAATTGTGGACCTAAATGCTCCCAGTAGGATTCCTTCTGAGGCAGTTTTAAATCCACTGTGATTGCGCACATGGGGGCTGCTAGAAGATCCTCTTTATTCCCTGCCACCCACATGGGTGTATGTGCAAGCTGTTGAGTATCAGTGCTCCCTTTTCTGTCTGTCTTGCTCTCTGTTTCTGGTGTCAGTTTTTGATACATCAAATCAACCATCGCCTTCCATCATAAGCAGTGAAGGATTGGTCTGTTGACTTACACTTGTTGAGTTTGGGGAGATCACCACATGAGTTCCATTTATTTCATAAGATTCGTGGGAAATGAGTCCTCTGATCTCCAGGACAGACGATCACAGTAGGTCACAAAAGTGCCTCTGATGTTCACAGTCCCCAAGCCTGGGAGCCTGGGACTCCTCTCATAAGGGAAAGTAATATCCTCTCAAGTCTTATGCTTAATTCTGCAATGTTCCTCTAGCTTTGGAAGCTCAAAGTCTAGGATCTAGCGACCTTGTATTCAAGAAAAGTCCTTAGGAAGAGATGGCCTGTGTCCGCTCTGACAAGTCCATCTTGTGATGAAAGACCTCCTCTTAGGGTACAGGGGGTACAGAGTGACCCCATCCCAAAACAACAGTACCACAAAGAGTGTGCAAAGAGTGTGCTCAGTGACTCCCACCACAGGGGAGGGACAGCTTCTTAGGAAAAAGGGTCAGAGGGTTCACAGGATCTGGTGTGAACCTGTGTGAGGCAGCAGGAGGAAGCAGCAGTGTGTTGGTAACTCAAAAACCCCCACATGCCTCCAGGCTCAAACACCGTGGATGAGGGGTAAAGAAACAGAAAGGAGGTAGACACAGCCGCCCACACAGAGGATAGACACAAAGGTTTTGAGCTGGCAATATTTTGGGTGGTTTTACCTAATGTTGAGTTTGTGGTGTTCACATTTTCTGCAAGAAATAGCCATTTCATAAAAACAAGACCAAAAAAAAAAGTATGAAAAAGAACATAAAACTTCAGTGTTTTAAAAAGAATAATACTAGTGATAACCCCCAAAACAAACAAACAAAAACAAAGAAACGAACAAAAAAACGAATCAATGGGAAGGAAACAGACCATCTAGAATCTGGTCTGTCTCTCGTGAAAATTGTGTTCATAAATTAATTAGCATTGCAAATCAATGGGAGAGGGGAAATTGGCTCAATAACCATTTTAGATAAGATTCATTCCCTATTGGAAAGACAGACCAGGTGGGAGCCTCACCTCACACCCTACCCCAAGGTGGCGTCCACGTAGATCAAAGGTGAAAGTGGGAATGCTGGAGAGATGGATCACTGAGCACATGCTCACCATGCAAGCGTGAGACCCTGTGCTCATTTCCCAGAGCCTGTGCCACAGCTGGGCACCCCAGCATGGACCTGAAATCTCTGTCACAGAAAAGCAGAGACAGGATCCCTAAAGCTCACCACTGGCAAGTCCAGCCAAAGCAGTGAGCTTTGGTTCAGTGTGAGACTCTGTGGCCAAAACAAGAGAGAGGAACAATTGAGAAGGACACCGAATAGTCAGCTACTTCAAATCGTGGGAGACCATGAGTATAGCATAAAGCTTGCAAGCAAATATATATATATATATACATATATATATATATATATATATATATATATATATATATATATATATATATATATATATATATATATATATATATATATATATATATATATATATATATATATATATATATATATATATACGTATATATATATATATATATATACACACACATATATATACACATATATATACACACACATACATATATATATACACACACACACATATATATACACACACATATATATATACATGTATATATACATACATACATTAAGGTAAGAATGGTTCAATGAAAAATCAGGTAAAATATATTAACAGACAGCCCACCATAAAGTCACAGCTAGAGATAGAGACAGGAACCTCAGCTCCATGACCCAGTGGCTCACCACGCCTCAATACTACATCTCCATGAGCCAGGAAAATGGGCTGAGATCTGAGCATGTTCACACAACAGTGCTGTAGAGTCAGTAGAAAATGGACAGCCAAACTGGGAACAGGAATTTGGTTCTCAGGAAATTTGTTTCTCAGGGAATTTGATTCTCAGGGAATTTGGTTCTCAGGGAATCTGGTTCTCAAAATTGCCAGCACTATTTGGGACGATGTCTACCTGAAGGTTTTTGTTGCCCGCACCAGCTCTGGTTTTAATCATGGAGTACCATGAGGATATTTATTCCTGTGAATTCTGCTGATATTCTTTGGATGGAGGCTATCTCCTCCTCTCTTTGTGGTGAAGGAACAGAAGGGGTAGTAGCATCCGAGCCCAGAGTCAAAACGATCCCCTTGGCATGTGTAAGCTGCAAATGAGTCAATGAACTCAGCTGTTAAAGGGTTAAAGTAGCACATCTATAGCCATTTTCTATATTAGAAAATAATGTCAACTTTTTCCTAATATGTTTTTGTTTCTATCCTTTCTAATCTTATGGTTTTTGATAGTATGTTTACACAAAGTTTTAGCATTTTATCCTTTTCTGGTCATACTGTTAACTGGAGATAATGGCTGCTTAACCCTTAGCATTTCCTTGTCCCATTTGTTTGAAAAATGTTTCTCAGACAAGTTTCACAGAAAATGGCTTTATAAAATGGGCACCATTGCTTCCCCTGCCATACAGATAAAGCCACTGTGTTTCAGTCTTCTCCTCCAGTCACACTCCTGGGCCATTGGGACAGAAGTTCACTCCAGGGTTCATGCTATATGATAGAACTCCTCTCTACCTCTCCTTTGACAACGATTTCAAGAACGTATGTCAGTGATTACAGTCTTCTCTTGGCTACATGTCCATCTTCTCCAGACTTCCCAGCCAGACTCCCCCCATACCAGTGAATGGCTTCCCCTTCTCCTTTCAAAGGGCAGGTTCTTGTCACATGTAGACCAGGTGTCATATAAAACCAGTGTTCCAGGCAATTCTGGAAAGGTCTGCTGATCACATTTGCTTGACTGGTATGTTTATGCGTGAAAAAAAAAAAGAACTGCTGGAATTCCAAAGTCCTGAGCTATGCAAAGGAGTGGGTCCCTTGTCTGGCCCTGGAGCTGTGGTTGGAGATTATATTCATCTGTGACATTAGCTCTTTATCTGTCGTTATGTTACAGGCATTTTCTTCAAGCTTCTCATCTGTGTTTGGCCTGACTCCCATGTAGGAGTATTTACCTTTGTTGTTTTTTTCAATGCACCTACATTATAATGCACAGTTAGAAGGTCCACCCTTATACCTAAGCCATAAAGAAAGTCAGTCATGTTTTCTCCTATTGGTTTTATTACATTATTTTCACACGTAACCCCCTGACACATTTCCAGTGTAGTCTTGTGTATGGTAAGAGAAATATAGACCTAGACTTATATTTCATGGAAGGTTATGAAGATGGCAAACAGCCACTGGTTAAAAATGTTGAAAATCAAATATTTTTACAATATTAGAAATAACACCTTTATGACACACTAAATCAGTATCTAGGTGGGCCTGTTCCTCTTTTTCTGATCCATTTTGCTGTCTGGTGGATTCTCTTTCCAGAACCAGCCACCTTCCTTCCAACAGCTATGGTGGCTTTTGATGTATTACTTTTTTGATGCATTAATAGCTCATAGTACCTTCTCTTCTTCTTCCCCTCACCCCTCTCTTATATTTCCTTAGCTCCTTCTTTTACATTTCTTTTCTCATACAAATATCTGCATATCCCAATGAAAGCACAGCAGAGATTGGTTTTTGAGATGAGACAGGAACTCAGTTTGTAGGTCAGACCAGCCTCAGGTATGCAGTGGTCCTCCTACCTGGTAGGATGGGAGGAGCAGGATTGGAAGAGCACCCTCCCAGGCCCAGTTCCCAACTGCTTTTGTGATAATGAAGACAGCTTCACTGTCACTGTTCTTATGTTATTTGTGTACATGAAAGTACGCCTGTTGGCTTACTCCAATGTTGACTTGTTATTGTCTCACTTGGTCCTCAAGGCCTGGCAGGCATGCCCCCATCATGTGTCAATGAATTGATTCTTTCTTGTGGTAAAGTTCTCAATCCGGATCACAGTGTTCCAGTGTCTCCTTCCCTGTGACTTCACACACTAGCATGTTGGATGCTGGGCCTTCTTGATTTCAAATCGTGCTCCTAGTGTGTCTTATTGAAATGAGATATCAGAGCTGTGTCAGGGAAGATCTCTCGGGGATTATTTCTCTCAGTTTGTTAGATTTGGGAATAGGTATGAATTTTACATCTAAAATGAAAAATACAAGATTTTCCCCATTAACTCTATTAACAAGATTGGACTCGAGCTAACAGCCTTCCTAACATGCTCCATTTATATTCCAGGAATGAACGACACTTAGAAAATGATATCTCTCAATTTTATCAGATTTATATCTCATTTTCTTGCTGTCTTAATAAAAATACTTGGGAAACTCTTTGCTTTACACTTATATTATGGCTTAATTTTGTACCATTGTATTATCTGATCTTACATAATTTTTAAAAAAAGACATCTAGGACTTTCTGAATTTTTTTTCTAAACTTCTTTCACTGACTCTGTTATACTTGAGTTTTGTATAACATATAATTAGTTTAGCAAACAGGTTCCTTTTAGATAATCAGCTGTTTTCTCTGCTAGTTTGTATTTATTTGCAAGATTCTTTTCTTATGAAAAAACACAATTTAGATTTATTAAAAATCATGAATACTCCTTTTATTCTTACTTTCCCATTTTATACAGTTTCTTTTTCTTTTCTTTTTCTATTTTTGTATCATGTTGAGCAGATCTGTATTCAGGACACATCTGTAATTTGTAATCTTCTGGACACATTTGTAATCTGGGCAGATATGTAATCTATGGACATCTGTAATCTAGGAATATCTGTAATCATCTGGTCACATCTGTAGTTACCTGTAATCTGGAAACATCTATAATCTGGCATACCTGTAAATATCTGGGAACATTTGTAATCTCAGCACATCTGTAATCATCTGGGCCCATCTGTAATGTGGAGGCATGTGTAATCATCTGGGCAAATCTGAAACTTCAGTATTTCTCTGGTGAGAAGAGAGGCAGATACACCCTGCAGGTCAGGGCCTCTTCCCTAGCAGGTAGTGATTCAGGTGATTCAGCAATGGCCCTGTGCTGTCCCCAGCTGTGCTGTGCACCTGTCTCTTTCTGGATTGCAAAAGTTTCTGGAAGGTTGCCTGACACCCTAAAGTCCCTGGAAGTCAGTTTCTGACTCCATATATCCCTGTGAGACTTCTGTTGAAGCTCTAGTTTTGTCAACCTCCAAGATGAAACCCAAAGAAAACGAAAGCAGGTAATTCTTCAAGAAAGGCCACCTTACCAGGAAGGAGGCTCACAAACTGAGAAAAGTCTGATGAACTTAGAATGAGTGACTTGCCAGAGGGGGAAGCAAGAAACTGCGTTCATGACAGGAATGTACATTAACTAACGAGTTACACATGTTCTCATTATTCTACCAAAAATTTCCAGACAGCGTAACAGCCCCTCCAATAATTCAGTGGAGCCAGCATCTGTGCTGCCTCTCCTTTCAGTTTAGTCAAATAATAGGTGGACACTTACTCATACTTGTATTATCAAAAGCCAGCTTCAACACAACAGATTAAAGCAAAGTATAGCATAGAGTCGGAGACTGGGGACTGGTACTGATAGATGATAGATAGTAGCTGTCAGGGGGCTGGTGCTGATGGCAGCCTGTGACTAGAGCAAGGGAAAGAAAGAGGGAAAATTATCATACACACACATACACACACATATGCACACACACATATAGACTCACACATGCATGCACACACGCACACATGCATGTGCATGCACATACACACTCATGCACAGACACTGAGTCGATGAAGCAAGACAAGTTCCAACAACTTCACACATACACATACATACATACATACATACATACATACATACATACATACACGCACATTGGGGGGATGGGGTAAAGCTCAAAACAATGTTACATATATACACATTGGTGAATGGAGCAAACTCCAACAAGCTAGCTCCACCATACATACATACATACATACATACATACATACATACATACATACACACATTGCTGGATGCAGCAAACCCCGACAAGGTGTCTCTAGCAACTTTATTTTTCCTCCTACTCATTTTATATCCTCTAAGATAGAGTTCTCTATGTAAGAAAAAGATTACCTCATAGCTACAAGTTACACATTCTCTAAACACAATCACCAGAAAACCATATTCTTCAAAGACAGATTAAGACAATTACACAAAAGGAAATCACAACAGAATTATTGATTATGTATTCTTATTTTGAAACCCATACCTAACTAGATATTTCCAATCTTCCACAAGTTCATCGTAACCCTAAAAGAATAATTCTTTTGTTATTAACAAAGCTGATGCAAGGCAAGTCTATCGTAGCAAGTTCTTCCCTATTCTTAGCTGACATCAAGGCAAGTTTATAGTAGCAAGTTCTCCCCTATTCTTAGCTGACACCAATTTGCATTTACCAAGAAACAGTTCCGCATCTATCTTATGTCTTATTCTTAAACTCCTGATCAGCCAAACTGGCTAATCACCTGTTCTCTACTATTATAATAGAATTATTTACTCTTTATTCATCACCCTATTTTTTCATGATGCACACTGAAAGCTATGGCCACATCCCTAGATCACATGGTCCAGGGACTCAATGCCAACCTAGAATGAATGTTTTCTTTGGTTTTTAGCTTGTCCCAAGCCTATTTTCTCTTCCACGTACAATTATGTGCTTGAAATGCATGAAAGCTCACTGTATTCCTTTTCTAACTTATGCAGTCCTCTTTACAAGGAATGGACATTCTATTCTTAATTATAACTTTATTATAATTTAAAGCATCTCCTTTAACTTTTTAACAATTACTCTAACTTCCTTAAACTATTTAAATCAAGGCAGGAATTCTATAAAATCATTAATTCATCTAAACAAAAATAATTTTATAAAAGTTCCTCTTCATTTTGATCTGCAGGAAAATTGCCCAATGGAGTTGGTCTCAAGAAACTGACTTGCCCACTACAGCTCCTCTTGCATGGAGTCTTCCGGGATTCTGTTGAATTAACAGTATGTTTTAAGTCATGCACATAGAATACATCCATTTCAAAGCTGTCACTCTTGTGCTGGCTAGTTTTATGTCAATTTGACACAAGCTAGAGTCATTCAAGAAGAGGGAAACTCAGTTGTGAGACTGCCTCCAGCAGACTGACCTGTGGCCAAACCTATGGCACATTTCTTCACTGATTATTGGATGGAAAACAGTGATGAATTCACAGTCCATCTCACTGTGGACTGGGCCAACCCTGGGTAGGTAAGTGGTCCTGGATAGTGTGAGCAAGCTGGCTGAGTAAACCAGGAAGCAGCACTCTTCCATGGCTTCTGCTTCAGTTCCTGCCTCTGAGTTCCTGCCCTGATTGAGTTCCTGCCCTGGTATCCACCAATAATCGACTGTTACCTTGAGCTGTAAGATAAAATAAACTTTCATCCTGAGTTGAATTTGGTCGAGGTGTTTTAACACAGCAATAGAAACCCAGAGACACACCAATGCTTTGTATCTCACACCAATTCACCAAAATAGACTTTAGTAGGAGATCTGTTTTCCTGGCAAAGCAACATTCTCAATTTAGTGGTTCTTACGTTTTTATCACAGCTGGATGCCTCAGCCCCAGGCAACTAGAAGTAAAGAGTCTTGATATAAAATATCAGGCAGCTCCAAAGGATTCTTTAAGGGACGCCCAAACTTCCCTCTAGAACTTTACAAGGCAGTCCTGCACTGTCTGCACTTCTCTCAACATTTTAATCTACCAAGCTCCCACAGAACAGTCCGAGCACTGAACAATTAATAACTTTTATATCTCAAAGTTCAAATGGCAGCACAATCCTCTCCAAAATGCAGAGTCAGGTCTGGGAAAGCAATGCCTTGTAAGCACGGAAGGTACTAATTTCTAAGTCTGGTTTCTCTTGCTGTGATATAACACTATGTCTAGAAATAACTTGAGGACAAAAGAGTTTGATTTATTTTTACAGTTGGTAGGTCACTATTCAGAGAAGTTAGGGCAGGAACTCAAAACAGAAAGGTAGAGGTAGGAGCTGATGCAGAGGCCATGGAGGGGTTCTGTTTACTGGCTTGCTCTTCAAAGTTTGCTCAGCCTACATTCTTATACAAATCAGCATAACTTACAGGGGTGGCACAACCCATACCCTCATTGGCTGGGTAACTCTACATCTATCATTAAGAAAGGCACTACAGACTTGCCTAAAATTAATATAAAGGACCCCCCCCCCCTTTCTCTTTCAGTTTTCTGAAACAAAGTTTCTCTGTGTAGCTCAGGCTGGCTTCTAACTCAGATGTCTACCAGCAAAGTTGTTCGCCACCGCACCCAATTTTGAGGAATTTTCTCAGTTGAGGGTTGTAGTCTCAAATATGTATTCCAAAAGGTTTGTATTCCCAAACATGTGTCAAGTTGACAAGAAACAACCAGCACAACTCTTGGATATGCAAACATATGGAGTGTTGTTTATTTCCAATGCTCAAAAACAAGAGACCCTTAACCCACAGGACCATGCGATTCAGCCAGGCCACCTCTATGACCTCAGTGAATGATTAGTGACAATTAGGGTGGAGCTATGGGTTCCTGACCAGCCTTCCAAACTCTCCACATACCAGCGTTCCCTTTGTGCCCTTTGTATGGTACTAACCTACTTTATTCCTTTGCTAAAAACAACCCCTGTGTTTTTCCCCTGGATTCTCTCTCTCCATGCCCCTGAGCTCACGTTACACAGAGGCTGGTGTTATATCGTTGTGATGTCCAGCGCCTTGTTACCAGCCTACGGATTCTGTGCAATTAGTACCCAGATGCTTTTCTCTGCGCTAGGCAGTGACAGAGAGAAGATGGAACGTTGTCTGTGTTTCTCATCACTGTCCCTCCTCAGCTAGGACATGGTAACTACTCAGCTAATAGCCATGGAATAAGTGAATGAATGAACTGATGCTCCCACCAACTCTTGGGAAATTACCTTTGGAAAGCAATTTACTCCCTCGCCACTTTTGTTTCTCCATCTGTAACAGGAAAGCAAAAATGTACAATGTTCAAAATCTATTTCCTAATTAGGTAAGATAAGGTAAAGCGATTAATAAGACGAATGCACACAGATAGAATGTATCACATAAGACCAACCTGCTCGATTTTACAGTCAGGTCTTTCTTTCTTATGTCTCTTTCACATCAATGTTGAGAAAGAAGGTACACAATGATGTTAGTCTGCAACGTTGGTGAATGTGTGTACCAAATACTCTTAACCAAACCTGAAAGCAGAGTGTCCAAAGTGAACACTGGGAATCCACACTGAGTAAGCAAAGAACGCAGGCCACACGTGGGAGTTCACGCTGTAAAAGTGGAGTCTAGGCTACACCCAAGTAATCTTCGCTGTGAACATAGAGTCCAAGCTACACATGGGGAGTCTACACCGTGGGAGCAGAGTGCAGGCTGTACATGGAGAGTCTGTATAGTACAAACAGAGCTTCCTGGATGGATGCTGGAAGTCCATGCAGTCTTCTGAACTTTGATTCCTACAGCAGCAAGGTGGTGCACTCGGCCAAGCACTGCTGACTCCAGATTGTTTCTCCTGATGAAGGCTAAGTTTACTTACCTTCATGGGCTCTGCCTCCTGCTGGACAGACCACTCCTCTGCTATCCTAGGTTCCCACTGAGCTTTACAACCAAGGACCTGCTCTCCTTGCCACCATGCCTCTCGTCCCTATCCCAGCCCAGGGCTCTGCCCTCCAGATACTGTAGGATCTGTTCTGATGATAGATGGTTTCCTGTTCTATTATTAGTGTTATTTCCCAGAAGTTGGGGTACTATGCCTGCTATCCACACGAGCCTTTGGCTGCTTAATGGTTCAACTTTCTTTCCTTTTACTGTGGAGATTGTCAGAGTTTTCTTGGTTTTGTTTTTGTTCTTGTTTTCCTTGGAGCTGTTAAGGATAACTTGGAGGAATGGAACTATAGTTGGGGAAGCCCTTATCTACCAGCTTGTTTTTAAGACCAGGAATTTGCACCCTCATTCCATGTTATTTTCTGGTCTGTAACTGCACTCATTCTGTTCTCAAAGGCATAGGTTTTAAAGCTGCAATCATACCACATGTTGTTTTAAAACAGAAAAATTATTTCAGTCTTTAAAGTTCTTCTTTTTATGTGTCCCTTAGAATAACTAGTCTGCAGCTTTGGTTTGCCGTAGTTGTTGAATATTCATAAGGTTCTGTCTGCTTACTGGATAATTATATTACATTAATATGGTATGAATAAATAAAAGCAGTAATTATGCTTTTATCCTGTTCTGTTTGACAATTTACAGTTTGCTTGTTTCAAGAATAAAAGGAAATTGCCACATTTGAAACAATATTATTTCATTTCTAAATGAGGAGGGATACCCCCTCCATGAAGACAGGTTAAAACAGAGTGGAGTCTGCCCCTTCCGAGCCGGGGATAAAGATGCCATCCTAGCTCAATGCTGCTGGGTAATACAAAGTCAAGTCTAGGTGAGTCATGAAGAAGTAGAGGAAACAAACACCCTCCCTGGTGGAAGAGTACAGCTTGCCTTAGATGCTCTCAGGTCAACAGCCACGCCTTATCAAAAGAGGAACCAGATGTGGACTGGGTGGGGAGGGAACCAGGCCATCGTCCCTTATCAAAGGTCCAGAGATGATACTCAGGGATGATTCGTCCATAAGGATGGCTAGATTTTCATGAAAGGTTTTGGTTTTAGGGGCGAGAATATTAATAGCTTTAAAGCAAAGGACATTAAACAAACTTGAGTGAAAGCACTGGACCAGAATCCCAGCACTCAACAAGCTGAGGGAGAAGGACCCGAACGTCAGCCACAGCGAGGTATTGCCATGGAGATATAATAGTAGAGAGAAAGAGAAACAGAGATAGATAGACAGAGAATCTTGAACTTAAAAACACTTGAGAACTGACCCTATAGTGTGTTTGCCCACATTTTAAATTTAAATACATTTGTAATATTATTAAACGGGTGCAAATGAAAATAAGTGAGATCTGAAGTCTTTTAATCCTTCTGCTGAAAAAGCACAGGTGACACCATAAACAGCTTGTTCTTTTTTTTATTAGATATTTTCTTTATTTACATTTCAAATGCTATCCTGAAAGTTCCCTATACCCTCCCCCCACCCTGCTCCCCTACCCACCCACTCCCAATTCTTGGCCCCAGCATTCCCCTGTACTGGGGCATATAAAGTTTGTAAGACCAAGGGGCCTCTTGTCCCAATGATGGCCGACTAGGCCATCTTGTGCTACATATGCATCTAGAGACACGAGCTCTGGGGGTACTGGTTAGTTCATATTGTTGTTCCACCTAAATGGTTATAGACCCCTTCAGCTCCTTGGGTAATTTCTCTAGCTCCTCCACTGGGGGCCCTGTGTTCTATCCTATAAATGACTATGAGCATCCCCTTCTGTATTTGCCAGGCACTGGCATAGCCTTACTCAAGATAGTTATATCAGGGTCCTTTCAGCAAAATCTTGCTGGCATATGCAATAGTGTCTGGGTTTGGTGTCTGATTATGGGATGGATCTCCAGGTGGAGTAGTCTCTGGATGATCCATCCTTTCTTCTTAGCTCCAAACTTTGTCTTTGTATCTCCTTTCATGGGTGTTTTGTTCTCTTATTCTAAGATGGAATGAAGTATCCATACATTGGTCTTCGTTCTTCTTGATTTTCCTGTGTTTTGCAAATTGTATCTTGGGTATTCTAAGTTTCTGGGCTAATATCCACTTATCAGTGAGTGCATACCAAGTGACTTCTTTTGTGACTGGGTTACCTCACTAAGGATGATATCCTGCAGATATATCCATTTGCTCAAGAATTTCATAAATTCATTGTATTTACTAGCTGAGTAGTACTCCATTGTGTAAATGTAGCACATTTTCTGTATCCATTCCTCTGTTGAGGGACATCTGGGTTCTTTCCAGCTTCTGGCTATTATAAATAAGGCTGCTATGAACATAGTGGAGCATATGTTCTTATTGCCAGTTGAAACATCTTCTGGGTATATGCCCAGTAGAGGTATTGCTGGATCTTCCATAAGTACTATATCCAATTTTCTGAGGATTTCCAGAGTGGTTGTACCAGCTTGAAATCCCACCAGCAATGGAAGAGTGTTCCTCTTTCTCCACATCCTTGCCAGCATCTGCTGCTATCTGAGTTTTTGATCTTAGCCATTCTGACTGGAGTGAGGTGGAATCTCAAGGTTGTTTTGATTTGCATTTCCCTGATGATTAAGGATCTTGAACATTTTTTCAGGTGCTTCTCTGCCATTCAGTATTCCTCACTTGAGAATTCTTTGTTTAGCTCTGTTTTTAACTGGGGTTTTAACCCCATTTTTAATGGGATTATTTGAATTTCTGAAGTCCAGCTTCTTGAGCTCTTTGTATATATTGGGTATTAGTCCCCTATCAGATTTAGGATTGGTAAAAATCCTTTTCCAATCTGTTGGTGGCCTTTTTGTCTTATTGACAGTGTCTTTTGCCTTACAGAAGCTTTGCAATTTTATAAGGTCCCATTTGTAAACAGCTTGTTCTTAAGGCAAATCAACAGGATGATTTTAACAAGACAGGAAAACAGCATCGCAGATGAACCCTGAGAGAAAGAAACAGCCCCATGGTGCATTGTTTCCTGGGACACTGGTGTCCTGCCTGTGGAATTCTACTGCTCATAGGAAAAAGATGGCCCAAATCATAAGTGAGATAATGCTTGGTGGCAGGCCGCACTCCAAACATACTTGTAAATGGCTCAATAGAGATATGAGAGAACATAAGCGGGTACCGCTTCCCCGTGGAGAATCCGGGTTCAATGCTGTTTAAGCACTTGCATCAATTTGCTGAATGATAGGGAAGGAGAGCAAGTTCATTAAGTGTGCAGTGTACCTGGGCTGGGAGCTGCAGATAACACTGCAGAGAGCGGGACCAGATTTAATCAGGACCCTGAAACCTAACTCAATGCATGGCCAGGGGAGAGGGGGATATAGCACAGAGGGTCAACATGCCGTTCCTGGGTGGG
>CACVCL010029873.1:10000-17500 GCA_902729485.2 Mus minutoides | reverse complement strand
TTTGTATCTCGAGAAAGCAAGTGAGCCCTTTTGGCTATGTGGGGAACAACTCGTTTGTTAAACAGAGGGTATGAAGGCTTTGTGGTTTAGGAGCACCAGCTATTTGTGCTACAGTTGTCATGTGATGTCATCTCCTGTCTTCTTCCTACGTGTAGGAATCACCCAGTCCACTCACCCAGTGCAATCTCAGCGGTTAGGATGCAGGCTTACAGCAGGAATGTGGATATCCAGAGAGGAACACTGAAGTGGGAAAGAATTCTCTGGCCCCAGCAGCAACCACTCCCCACTCCATGGAAGCAGGCTTTAGCCAGAGCAGCTCCCACGGAGCGCCAGCATCCCCATGAACTGCACCTGGGCCATGACTGGCTGCGTCATCCTCCTTCTCCCTCTCGACGCTCTGAGTGGTCTGTTGCAGCCGTATCCCTCTACAACCAACATGGGGCACCTTCAGCACCAGCTCCTGGTACTGCATCTCCCTCACCACAGCTCTGTGATCCTGGAACCCTATCCATAATGGTGGGCGATTCTGTATTTATCAAATGAGTTAGTCCAGGTTATGGGTGCCAAGAGCTAGTGGTGGTATTGAGGCCTGATGAAACATGTTAACCAACATAATCAAATTCCAAATAACTAGAAAAATAAGACAAAAGGATAAAATGGTTACTTTAGATAAAATTCACAAACTACCATCGAAAGATTCAAAAGATGATCCTAGCAATGGGCTGATTGTGTTTAGCAACTGATTTCCAAAAACAAAAGCACAAAACCCCAGTGTTCAGTGTTTGCCAGTCTCCTACTGAGGCTGGTTGTAAGCTAACAACTTGATATCAACTGGCCCACAAAATTCCTGAAAATGTAACAGTTGGCTCCTTTGCCCCAGTGAGTGCCAACTCCAGCCTGCACCAAGCCATTATGGAGTATGCCTTGTGAGGTTCCAAGAGATTAGCATGTTTCAATTTATCTTCATCTTCCCCAGAATGCAAGCAGGAGGGTGGCTGGGAAGTGTGGAGCCAGTTACGGTGGAGTCGGCCCCGCTTCTGTGGTATCTGGCCTTGTCACCAGCCCTGAGTAACTAGGGGGCTGAGTGATCCTAGAGCTTGACTTGGTGAAAATAAATCCCACATGAGGTGATATTCTCCAGGGTGAGTGTTTCGTTTAAAGAGGAAAAGCATAAAAAAGATTTCAGAGGGTATGTGAGCCTGCTTCAGGCTAGCCATCCAGCAGTGGTGGGAGTCAGAGATGGAGAATGGTAAGGAAAGCCACCATTGGGTACAGAGCCTGATATAGTGCTCAGTTGGAAAGGGTCACCTAAAGGTTTTTATCTGTCTGTGTGTGTGTCTGTGTGTGTCTGTGTGTCTGTGTATGTGTCTGTATGTGTCTCTGTGTATGTCTGTGTCTCTGTATGTGTGTATGTGTCTCTGAGTGTGTCTGTGTCTCTGTATGTGTGTGTCTGTGTCTCTGTGTATGTCTGTGTCTCTGTGTATGTCTGTGTCTCTGTATGTGTCTCTGTTTATATCTGTGACTCCGTATGTGTGTATGTGTCTCTCAGTGTGCCTGTGTCTCTGTATGTATGTATCTATGTCTGTGTGTTCTCTGTGTATGTCTGTACGTATCTTGTGTATATCTGTGTCTCTGTATGTCTGTATGTGTCTCTGCATGTGTCTATATCTCTGTATATGTGTATGTGTCTCTATATGTGTGTATCTATGTCTGTCTGTGTTTCCGTGCACGCGTGCATGCGTGCATTTGTGTGCATATGTGCTGATGATACACTAACTTGTGCATGCCAGCATAGAAGGCAGATGAGTTAAACATCGGGACTCTTTGTTGCCTCGTCACCCTATTACTTGAGACATGGTCACCCACAGAACCTGGGGTTTGTTGTTTTAGCTAGACTGCCTGAGCTGCACACCTGCAATCCCTCTGTCTCCCCTACTCAACCCTGGGTCTACCCATCATGTCACTTGGCTTTTATGTGGATGTTGGACGTCTAAACTCAGATCTGCACACTTAAGCAGCAAGCATTTCACCCATTAATCCATCTTCCCAGCACAAGATGTTTATTTCACACACAGAGCAGAGTAGTCTGAGTGCAGTTGTGGCTTGAAGAGATGCAGAAACGCAACCCCTATTGGCTGGTGTGTGGAGAGGGCCATCCCTAGGGAGCTGGGCTTCATCACAGTCCTGTTCAGACCACCCCCTGGGATCTCTCCCTCCACTGCACTAGGGAAGAGGTGTAACCACATTGAGGTTTATAGCATTGTCTGCAGAGCAGCGGAAACTTTGAGTCGTGTTCACTCCCCATCCTGGTAGGATGAATGACATAGGCTAATCCTGTTCACAGTGACCACAGCAAGCGCCCCCTCTGCTTTTCCTCTATATGCTGCCACTTTTTGTTCTGTTTCCTTTGTTTTTCCTGCTGGGTTCTTATTGCTGTTCCTCCATCACTGACTTCTGTTCCTATTGCTCACTGACATTTTACCTCGTTTCTGCCTCCCTGATCCCCAGGAATAGCACTATTATCATGTATATGCTGCTGACTCAACAGCATCTATCTAATAGTCTATCTATAGTCTATCTATAGTCTATGTATAGTCTATCATCTATAGCCTATCTATAGTCTATCTATAGCCCAGAACTTGCTCTCTAGCCCCAGACATTGCTACTATCCCCGTCCTTGCGCAGGCCACTGCATGCATGTTTCTCAGAGTCCCCAAAGCTGGGGAGAGCAAAGCTTATCAGGACCCTCCTTCTGTGGTCTGCATTGATGGCTTGCTGAATTCTTGGTACCACAAACTTGAAAGGCCTGTTCTTCAGCTAATAAAGAATGAATCACCAAAGTGCTTCCTGGTCTCATATGCTCATCCACCCAGACCAAGTAAGACAACAGTATCACCCACAAGAAGTTACTGGAATGCTAAGACTCTCCAGAGAGGATTTTAAACATATTTACTTAATTTTTATCTGTATGTGTGTGTGCCTGGGTATATGTATGTGTACCATGTGTGCACAGGAGCCCACAGAGGTCTGAATAGCTGCAGAATACCCTGGAATTAGGATTACATGAGCCTACATGTAGGTGATGGAAACCAAACCCAGGTCATAGGCAAAAGCACTAAGCACTCTTAACTACACTGTAAAGGAGCGATATTTTGTAAAAGGAACCCAAGAAACAAAGCCAACAGTGAGACTGAGGGTGTAGGAGGGCTAGGGTTAAAAACATTGCAGGGAACAGCACAAGCACAGAGCAGAAAAGCTGAGTGTCCCTGAAGAGCATGAACCCAACGAGTTAGGGTGAGATCCCTCATTTGACATCCCAGAGGCTCAGGGGGAGCCTGGAGCATAGCCCGAAGAAAGTCTGTAGCTTCTACTATACTCTGACCCCAGTGACAGTATTCCTCACCCAAGCCCATGGTCCAGGTACTGATTGATAGCAGGCTGTGGACCACCCTCTTATAATAACAGGAAAATAAAGATACTCTTTTTTGTTTGTTTTGTTTTGAAATAGGGTTTCTCTGTAGAGCCCTGGCTGTCCTGGAACTCACTTTGTAGCCCAGGCTGGCCTCAAACTCAGAAATCTGCCTGCCTTTGCCTTCCAAGTGCTGGGATTAAAGGCATGCACCACTACCATCAGCCTAAAGACACTCTTAATGAGGACAGCAGAGGGAATGTATGTTAGCTGCTCTTCTTTAATTTTAAGACTATTTTTATGTTCATTTATCTGTGCATGTGTGTGACTGTGTGTGGGTTTGTGGACAGGACTGCAATGCAGGTTCAGGCCAGAAGAGAATGATAATTCCCATGCAGCTGGAGTTTCAGGTGACAGTGAGCTGCCTTGTGTATGAATGGATAAACAGAAAGGCTCCTTCCCAGGAATGTCCTAAACAATACAATGGGGTACCACACTGCCCCATTATCTGAGAGCGATGGCTACTTGGATGGACAATACAGAAGAAACCTGGGTGAAAGACAACATACCAGCTTCACTGTTAGAGAACACACCATGACTACCAAGCACACACCAAAGAAGTACTATAAAAGCCATTTGATTGTGCCAACTTCACACAATCCTAGACATACCCGAAAGAAGGAATCTCAGTGACACATTGCTTCCATCAGACTAGCCTGTGGAGCCTTTTCTTGATTGATAATTGATTGATATAGAAGAAACTAGTCCACCTCAGGCAGTTCCATCCATAGGTCCTGGGTTGTATTAAAAAAAGATGGCTGAGCAAGCCAAAGAGAAACAAATTGGTAAGCAGGGTTCTTCCATGGTCTTTGCTTGGTTCCTGCCTTCATGTTTCTGCTTTTATTCCCCTTGATAATCGAGTATAACCTACAAGAGGAAAAAAGGTCACTGGGCCTCCAAGTAGCTTTGGAACATGCTATTTATCACAGCAACAGAACGCAAACAAGAACAATAAGGAAACACGGTTCAAATCCCTAAAAAGGCATGAGTTGCACCAAGGGTGCCAAAATGAAATAAAATAGATAAGTAACAAAAAAATTAAATGGCAGACTTGAGATTTAAGGAAACCAGTAGCTCCCTAAACTGTGAGTAGCATAAAGAGTGTCTGCTGAGACTCAGGGATGGTCCCTGTGTATCACAGGGCAAAAAAATAACAAAATGCCAACAGTGAGCTCTCACGAGAAACTTCAAATTCCATGAAAGATAACTTAAAACTGAAATCATGGAAACTAAAGTACCATGCTAGCAAGAGAAGATCCACACAAAGCATGGCTGTGTTAATCTAATGCAACGTAGGTTTTAACATAAGCACACATGAGCAGAAAGAAAGACTGCCTGTGGGCACACCTCAGTACATGGACATAATGATCTTTATTATGTAAGCACATGAGCTATCACAAGGAATCTCCCCCAAGCTCATGGAATTCATAACTGACTTTACTGCAGATGCAGACATAGATTTACATGCAAAGAACACCACTTTTCCAGATATCACCAGTGTGTGCATGCAAATGAAACTGGGAATAATTGTCATATATAATTATTCTGAAGAAAATAAAATAGTTGCATGTGAATATGATATGATGTCTGAATGCAAGAAATTGTCAAATTCTAATGAAATAAAACTTCAAATCAAAACAAATGGAGGGAACTCATGAGGTTATGGGTTTGGAAGTCTCAGCTCAGAGAAAGTACTCTACAGGTGTCATGAACTCCTATCCAAGTCTCAGTGAGGTGGCTCACGGAACCAAATAGTTATTCACATTTTCAGTGGAAAGCACAGGACATCAAAGACCTGAAACAGTCTTTAAGGTCAGAAAGTTGAGGAAATTTCCCCAATAGTCTTAGCACAGAGCAACATTGATGGATGCCATTGTGGGTGTTGCATAATAGACAATAGAGCCCTTTTAATGAACTGGTAAAGAACCCAGATGTGGAAAAGTAGAGTTGCAAATGTCCTAAGAGAACTCTGACAAAAGTACAGAATAATTCATTTGAGGAAGCTTAGCTTTGTCAATACATGGTGCAAGAGAAGAAAAGCACAATGTAAAAATCACCTTCAAACTAAACACCTTACTCAGTAGAATAGCCTCAAATGAATCATGATTTCAATTTAAGTCACATAACTATAACACACAGAGAACAGTGGAGAAAATGTCCTGCATAAGGACTGATTTTTAGACTTAAACATGAAAGGAAAATCCATAGACAAAAGGGGCGGTATGGGACTTTATCCAGGTGAGAACTTGTTTTCTTAAGGACCTTCTTGAAAGACCAAGAAGGCTAGGGGCAGGTGGGGAGGAGAGTATCTGTTGACAATGCATGAGAATTTTTCAAAACTAGAGTGCAAAAGGGACCACCTGGTAGGAAAGTTGGATCCAAGCACGAGCTGGTGTCTTACCAGAGGAAATACAGGTGTAGTGTCATAATTTGCTTCATAGTGTTAAATAAAACATTATATGTATTAGTAAAATGTTAATTTTAAATTCTTGATATAAAAATTGCACAATCAAGAGAATGTCACATATTTAAATATTCATATTATTTAATGTTGTAAAAATAGTGACTTAATAATCCTGGGTATTTATCTTTGTGCAAAAAAGGCATCAGGGAGGAGTTTGAAGAAGCTCTGAGAGTGGCTGGATTCTATCCTGATTACTTTCAACTTCTTATGCTTATAAATACTTCAGAACTAATGTCTGATCTGAATACACATATTTATATTAATATATTCTGAATCCTTTTGTCCTGACGTGCCAACACAGAGTGAAATCCTTCACATGAAGAGAATTCTCTCTATGGCACCAGTGATTTCAATTTTCTTTTATTTTTATGATCTCTGGAAAGCTCACTCTTTATTTTTATGGACTCTAAGCTAATCGTGACTTAGAATGAGAAGAATAGTAATTTTTTAAAAGGTAAAGATGTCTCTGAAGGAGGCAGGCATCTTCTGTGCACTGTGTGAGATTGTGGCTGGAATGTAGAAAAGGGGATGAGGCACAGAGGGGATGGCAGGCATACAGTGGCAGTGGTCGGCACATTGAACAGCTAGTGGGACTGGAGGAATTGGTGGGGATAAATGGTGGGCACTGGCATAAGTGGTGGAGACTGGTGAAGGTGGTGGACAAGCACGGGGTGGTGCTAGTGAAGAAGGAGTAATGGAGGTGCACTAGAGGTGGTGGTCACATGGATGGATGTAGTAGAGGGGGTGGAGGTGGTGGCATGGAGGTGGTGATGAGGGTGTGGAGGACATAGCAATGCTAGGGAAGAGGAGGGGGAGATTGGCAGAGAGGAAGAGGAGTGACAGAGATGTCATGGAGACTACTGAAGGCAGAGGGGACTGGAGAGGATAGACAGCAGGTGGCATGGGTGGAGGGGGCTGGGAGAGGTAATGGCAGCCTGTATCAGGCACTGGTGCTGGTAGTGGTAGGGATGCAGCTGTGGCAGTCAGGACATGGTAGAGGTTATCAGCACAGGCCTTCAGAAAGCAGCAGTGAGTATTTGTCACATAAGACAGCAGTCTGTCACTCAAGAATGTAGTCACACTTAGGGCTTTGGACATCTTACTCCCTCAAACCCTGAGACTTCTCATCTTCATTGCCAGTTCAGTGAATCATCTCTGCAGAGCTCCCCCTGACCTCCCATCCCATTCAGCTCTGCGGCTGTGCTCCATGAGGGTCACAGTGTGACTGGGAATCTCACTCGGGTCCACAGTTATCCTTTTGGCTTCTGCTTACCTGTGACCATCTGTCCTACCTGTTTTTCAACATTCCTGACAATGCCCAGGTGAAGTGGGAACTTAAGGGTTCTTTGGAAAGTCAATTGTGTTGGATGGTGTTTATCTGGGGCAAACACACGAAGGAGGGTTTAGCTGAAGTATACACAGGTGAAAGACTAAGGCAGACTCATGAAGGAACATGGAGAGAAAATGTTCTGCTTAAGCGAATACATGAAAGGGCACGTGATGAAGGATTTTTCCCTAAAGACACATGTATTGGTCCACCTTAAATTGTGTAGCTGAGCTGCATTTG
>CACVCL010029873.1:0-5000 GCA_902729485.2 Mus minutoides | reverse complement strand
TGCATGTATGTATATGTATATGTGTATGCATGTATGTTTGTATTGTGCATGCACACATGTTTGTGTTTATATATATATATATATATATATATATATATATATATATATATATACACATATATATATATGTGTGTGTGTGTGTGTGTGTGTGTGTGTGTGTGTGTGTATGCATGCATGTATGTATTTCCAGGTGGCTTTGCCCATGAGTGCCCTGTGTTAACTAGAGGTCAGCGCTGCTGTCTTCTTCAATATTCTCTCCTCCTTATTAATTGCTCATTGAATCTGGAGTTTGTCATTTCAGCTACTGAGCAGGTCAGTGAGACTCTGGGATCCTCTTTGACACAATACACCCAGCTCTAGGATGGCAGACATGTGCCTTTACCCCCACCTCTTTATACATGGGTGCTGGGTATTTGAATAGAGGTTCTCATGTTTGCATGACAAACACTTTACCATCTGAGCCAGATCTGCAGACCAGGAATTTTGTCTTCTATTCCTCTTTCAATCAATGAGAGAGAGAGAGAGAGAGAGAGAGAGAGAGAGAGAGAGAGAGAGAGAAAGAGAGAGAGAGAGAGAATGTGCATGCATGTATGTATGTGTGTGTGCATATGTGAGTGTGTGTGTGCTACTGTATGTACACATGTATGTGCAGGGTCAGTGCCCCTGCTTACCTTTCCTATTGCTTTCACTCCTATTTTTGAGGTAGGCTCCCTTACCGCATCTGGGCTCACCAATTCAGCTGCACTGGCTGCTTACTCTCTACCTCTCTCTACCCCACTCGTGCTGTGATTGCAGGTGTGCTCCACCACACTGTCTTGAGTAGGAATGCTAGGGATTCCCACAACTCAAGTCCTCCTGTGTGGATGGCAAGTGCTGTATTGAATGAGCTATCTCTTCACCCTCATGGCTTTCAGTTTTCAATGGTTATATTATACACAGAGTCCTTATCATCTTTCTATTGCTTAAGCCAACTAGATAACAAAATCCTCTGTGCTGTGTTCAGGGCCTCAGTGAGCACATGCCAACTGTGTGTTTCTGCCTTTTCAAAAGTGTCCAGAAAGCAACTGGAAAGGCAAGGCACAACAGGGCTGCATTTTGTTACTAAGAGATTTTTATGACCTTCAGTAATAAATCATAAAACTTCCCTATTCCTACCTATTTTAAGATAAGGGTGTTGGATATCAAGTCAATTGAAATGTCTCCATGCAGACTCCAATCTCCCTAACCTAAACGGGGACAAACTTCCCATCCTTGTCATATCGCTTATGTGCCAGCCAGCTGAGAATGCTGCTATCTTCCAAATGTCACCTCTGTTCTTTCCCCAAGTTCCTGTGAAGGCTGGAAAGGATGCACTGTGCTGGTGGCTGCCTTCACACTCAGAGGACAGACAGAAGGAGAGAAGCCAGTGCTACTTCCTGTGGATTTTAACCCCACTGCTTGCATTTCAAATGTAAGCTCCCCTTAACAGCAAATGCACTGAATTCTGTAGTGAACAGCAAGGCTGGGCATAAGAGAGTAATGTCCATCCAAGTGAGTGAGACAGCCCTAGGGCTGCATCTCTGCAGATGCTCCTGAGGGGTTTGTTTTGTTTTGTTTTGTTTTGTTTTGCCTCTCTCTGGCTATAGACACTGAGTAGTGAGCTTTATGCCCCTGAATCTGATGCCCTTCCTTATGTGACTTAGCATAGTCTCTGTGATAATTTTGGGGCATAATGACTAGACCCAATTGATGTGAATAGGCTGGGCTTTGGCTGGCACCCACTAAGTCTAAACTCGAAGCTCTTGGGCTAGGGAATATAGTTTAGGTTGTAGGATACTTGCCCAGCATATGTGATGCCCAGGATTCTATCCTCAAAATTGCACAAACAGAACATGGTAGCATACACCTTCATTTTCTAACATGTACCAGGTAGGGACAGAAGGATCAGTAGTTCAAAGTTATCCTTGATGTGAGATTTTTCAGGTCATCCTTGGATATACAGAACCTTGACTCATAAACAAACAAATAAGCAAATCTCCTAACTATAGACATGGTCTCCCCAAACAACTAGAATGATGTAAATCAATTTCTGAGTCTCATTTGAGGCTAATGTATCAAGGGCGCAATGTTAAACTCATAGAGAGGACACTCCCCCCTTTCCCCTGTGCCTGAGAATAAGATAGGTGTCTCCTAGCATAAATGTTATTCAAAGCAGTTCTTGCTCATTTCTTATGTATTTATTCGTGTGTTTGTGTGCACGCATGTGCGCGCGCATACGTGCCATGATTGGGAAGGTGCTTCTAGAGACTAGAACAGGGTGTTGATTCCCTTCGAGTTTCCCAGCATGGGATAGTACCAGTTCTACTCTGTTCTTTGTTCAGTTTTTATGCTCCAAAGGAATAAGCATGAAGGACATTAAAATACACCAACTGGTGTGTAGCAATTAAGATCTTGCAGAAAGACCCCTAGTTATATCGCAGCCAGCCCACCATTGTTAAAGTGGATCACAGTAGAATCCAGAGGGTGCCCTGTGTGTCCAGGGTGCTGGCCNAGTACCAGTTCTACTCTGTTCTTTGTTCAGTTTTTATGCTCCAAAGGAATAAGCATGAAGGACATTAAAATACACCAACTGGTGTGTAGCAATTAAGATCTTGCAGAAAGACCCCTAGTTATATCGCAGCCAGCCCACCATTGTTAAAGTGGATCACAGTAGAATCCAGAGGGTGCCCTGTGTGTCCAGGGTGCTGGCCAGAGGCTAACCTCATGGAATCTGTAAATCTCACATTGAACGAGTAGCAGGAAGCAGCAGGCAGCTGAAGAAATCAAAGGAGGTAAGCCAGGGCAAGTGTCCACTGGCCACGCCGTTCTGGGTTCTGACTCCCTGAAGTCCAGTGAGGCTGCCCATGCAACTTTGTTCAGTTCTTTAATTAGTTAATTCGGGTGGAGTTTTGATGAATGGCAGGCAGTGGGATTCATTTATAAGAGCTGCGGTCCGGGGATCACTCAAACGTCAACACCTTTCTTGTGGAAAGCACCCTTCTAGGGTGCTTAATTGTAACATATTGCTGCTGTTATTTTAAAGTAATAACTCATTATAGAATAGGATTTCTATACAAGCCCTAATAATTCTGTTATGTCTCCCCTGATTTTTCAACATTAGCTAATGAAGTGCCCCATCATTTATCAGTAAATAGCATCGAACATTGTGCAGTAAATCTTTTGACAGAATTATTTGTGCCAGCTTCCCCGATCAGGAACAATTAATATCATCTGAATGGGTGATTTGGGACCCAGTTTCCTTGCCACAATCTCATCTTCCCCTGCAATGAAATCATTTGACAGTTGATACCACCGTCTCATTTTTCATCCACTTTATCAGCTTCTGGCTTCACATGACACCCGAATCCACAAAGGACACACAATGGGTTTGGGTAATTCTGCTACCGCTGGCCTTGCTAGGTGCCATGTATTTAAGCCCCCAAACTTATGTTGGGGATGAATACCAGTGATCTGAGCAAAAGTTAGCTATACTGATTTTTCTCCTAATCTATACCTAACATCTCTCCATGTGTGTGAGGAAGATTCTAGAACAGAAGTTGTATCAAACGCATCCTTTCCAGCAGAGAGGGTCATAACCTAAAACCCATACAGTTTTGTGCTCATTTTCCAGCGTAGACTGTAAGGCCCCCACCCCATTCCCCAACATGGCTGTGCATGCGTACACGCATACACATTGATGTTTGTTTAATACTTTGAACCTATGAACTATTTTAGTACTTTGGGATGGTGTTTAAGTCCTAGAAGTAAAATTTAAATTTTCCATCCCCTTCATGGCCACTAGACCTTAGACTCGTGTTGTAAAGGGATCCTTGGACGGGGTTAATGCCTTCTGAAGAGTTTACATTTGTTCAGATAAAACACGTCTCGGTAGCTCTGCTGGACACCCCTGTCCTGATCCTTAAATACTCCAAGGTGCAGAGAGCTGTGTTGCTTGTCACCTGGAGTTGGTTTTTTGTTTTTTTTCCAGTAATTATTTTTTTATTAGATATTTTCTTTATTTACATTTCAAATGCTATCCTGAAAGGACCCTATACCCTCCCCCCACCCTACTCCCCTACCCATGTACTCCCACTTCTTGGCCCTGGCATTCCCCTGTATTGGGGCATATAAAGTTTGCAAGTCCAAGGGGCCTCAGCTTTTTAAAACAATGAATTTATGAAATTCTTGGGTAAATTGATGCATCTGGAAGATATCATCCTTAGTGAGGTAACCCAATCACAAAAGAAGTCACTTGATATGCACTCACTCATAAGTGGATATTAGCCCAGAAACTTAGATACCCAAGATACAATCTGTAAAACACAAGAAAATCAAGAAGGAAGACCAAAGTGTAGATACTTCATTCGGCTTGGAGCTTTCTTGTTGGGCGATGATTAGACCTTCCAGCATCGACGCTGTTGCTATGCTACTGCCTTGACAACACAAGCTGGAAATGCACAAGGACGGCCCAGGAATCCTCTGACTCCTTCCACACATTCCAGCAACATCACTTACCACTCAGCCACCCCCCCCCGACCCCTACACCCGTCCCCACCCCGGACCCTCCATACATACTCCTCACAGCCACCTGGGTCAATTGGCACTTGTAGGAACAGTGTCCCGTCAGTCATCTTGAGAAATGGCTATCTCGGGAGTCCATTCAGCACAAAGATAATTGGTGGTAGGATTAAATAAGTGCTAAGTAGGTAGAGGTGAGTTCCACATTAAGTTCTGATAGGGTGTAGATAATTAGCCGGCAGTACAAAATTGTGTTTTCATCTCCTCTGATGCTGTGAAATTGAAGTCGAATAGAAGGGCCAGAACAGGGGCAGACAGCCAGGCAGCGCACACCCAGGCAGCGGGCAAGTTCCCAAGGGCAGCTCTCCTGCCTATGTTCTGCCCTGTAAGGAACTTACCAGGGCCTTCCCTGTTCACAGCCAGTCTCTCCAGCGCTAACACAGTGCACCTGCTTTTTCTTTAGG
>CACVCL010029872.1:0-61181 GCA_902729485.2 Mus minutoides | reverse complement strand
CCCGCGTCCCCGCCCTGCTCCCCTACCCACCCCCTCCCACGTAATGGCCCTGGCATTCCCCTGTTCTGGGGCATATAGAGTCTGTATGACCAAAGGGCCTCTCCTCCCAATGATGGCCAACTAGGCCATCTTCTTCCATATATGCAGCTAGAGACATGAGCGCAGGGGGAACTAGTTAGTTCATGTTATTTTTCCACCTGGTGAATGTGTGTGAACATAGTGGAGTGTCTTGGGCCAGTGCTTTGCTTCTGGAATTTTAGAATTCGATTCCCATTTCCTCTAGAGAAGAAGTATTATTATATGCTACTACAAATGACAGCTTTATAAAAGATTGGTGGGAAAACAAACAAATTAAAAGATGACAAGCAGCCGGGCATGGTGGCACATACCTTTAATCCCGGGAGGGAGGCAGAGGCAGGCGGATTTTTGAGTTCAAGGCCAGCCTGATCTACAAAGTGAGTTCCAGGACAGCCAGAGCACACAGAGAAACCCTGTCTTGAAAAACCAAAAAAAAAAAAAAAAAAAAAAAAAGACAGGCATATTTATCAAATTGCTACCAGGAATTTTCCCATTATAAAACTCAAGTTTTTGTTGTTGTTGTTGTTGTTGTTGTTGTTGTTGTTGTTGTTAAAAATGAAAAGAAATAATTTTAGTAGAAAAATACTCATAAAAAATTATCTATTTTGATGGTTTTAAATTTCAGTTTTAAAAACTGTTAACAAGAAATCTTTGTGGATTTTCCTAATGTCTATTGCTCAAAATTAAGTTTGATAACCAAATATATAATAATGACAGCCTAATGTCTATAACACACTAAAAGGAGCCTCTCTCCCTTTTTCTCCCCTTCTCTCTTCATACATGAAACTGTCAAAACTATCCAATGGAAGTGTAGTCTAAGAGGCATGTTTTGTGTGTTCATTTTTCTGTGGATTGGTACAGTTTTGTCAATCCCATTGGTTTGTTTGTTTGTTTGTTTGTTTGTTATGGATTTCTTGGCATACACCTAATTAGCATTTGGTATGGAAAGTGCATAGTCCAATAAATGACAGCATACGAGTGCATTCATTTCCCAGCCCCATTACTCTCACTGAAATCACTGAACTTATTTTTGAGCCATTCTTGAATGTATGTAGTCTAGTATGTTGACAGATCTTTTTCTCTAATGTAATTAATATCCTTAAGATCCAGCATTTTTTTTTTTTGATTTATCATTTATTGTTGTGTGCTCTGTAGCTTTCATGGTCATTGCTTTATAGTATTTGTATATCAAAAACTTCTATTTGTAACTTTAACAACAGGTATGTGGGTTGGTTCTAGTTTGAGGTCTTAGGAGTTATGATAACATAATTGTCTTAGTGAATTGTAAAGTCTGTGTCTGTATACTGAACTAAGACCTCTCAGGATCTCCTCTCTGACTCTGTCTCTTTCTATCTGTCTCTATCTGTCTCTGAATCTCCCACCCCATCTCTCTCTCTCTCTCTCTCTCTCTCTCTCTCTGTGTGTGTGTGTGTGTGTGTGTGTGTGTGTGTGTGTGTGTGAATCCATGCTTGTGTATACATACTTCTTATAGATGACTTGAGGAGTAATGCATCGGGTAGCCTAAACAGCCAAAGGAAGGAAGGAAGGGAGGAGGGAGGGAGGGAGGAAGGGAGGGAGAGAGGGAGGAAAGAAAAAAAAGAAAAGAAAAGAAAAGGGAAAGAAAGGAAAGGGAAGAAGAAAAGGAAAGGAAAGGAAAAAAGAAAAGAAAAAGAAAATGAAAAGAAAAACCTCTGGCTAAAGGAAACAGTGCTGCAGAGGAGTAACATGAAGCAGAGTTTGCAAGACAAGATACTCTGGGCCTGAAACCGTGGTTAGAGATGACCCACTATTACATTTTTAGCACCTAGTGCAGTAATTAACATTTGGCAGATACGTGACCATAATTAACTAAAAAGATGAATCAATGAGAAAAAGCAGATGGACATTCCAGACAGATAAACAGGACCTAGGGCATTACCCTCCTGTTCTCTTGAGTCTCACTAATGGACATGAGAATCAGTTACCTAAAATAGCATGAAACTGGCTCCTTTTTAAGTAGCAAAGAACAGGTCTAGGCATTTTCAAACTCAAAGCTCTTAAATGCATAGTATAATGGGTTTTCGCTCTCTGTTATGTATCGCCTACCTTGTCACTAGCATACTATCTCCTAGGGAAAACACCAGCTCCCACATATACACCACAGGTGTTGCAGAAGTGCTGTATAAACACATCTATTCCTTGTCAGAAACATGTAACCATATAGACTGTCCCAGATTACAGTCAGCACACCACAAGTGCATGGACCAAGCCAGCCATAATCAGCAAATAGATTTCAAGCAGAAGGCTGCTTTGCCAGTGCACAGGCAAAGGTTTTCCCTTTCAATCACTCAGCAGCTATTGAGAACTGAGATTGCAAACCAGAGGCATCAGGAGGGTAGATGGTATAAGACAACTGGAGGGAATGAACAAGCCTCAAAATCAGCATGTATTTTACAAAATACAATGCAAGTGGTGTTTCAAAACAAATGAAAGTAGCCCGAATATATTGAAGTGGATATTTAACCCAAACCATAAAAATTCAGAAAAAAATTAAAAGTGAAGATGATCAATGGACCACATAGCCCTGGATTCAGGAAGACCACGGTAAACACACGAACAAAAGAGAAACAATAAAAAAGATATTGATATGACTATCCACAAACAATAAAAATAATGTTTCCATAATCATATGTGTCAACTTAACTGAGTCACAGTAGTTATTTAGACAAATATCTTTCTAAGTATATACATCAAAGTATTTTCAGAGGACAATGACATTTGCATAACTAAAATGAGTAAAACAGACTTCTCTCTCTAATATGAACATGTCTTATCAAACCATTGGAAAACATGAGTAGAAAAATAGAGTCCAAATATTTCCCAGCATAAGAAAGAGGGAGCCCTTCTGTCTTAGTTCTTGAGCAGAAATCAGTCTTACTTATTGCCTCATACAGAAACATCAGATGTTCTTGCTCTTGAATTTGGTGAGTTTTCAGGTGGAACTCTATCATCCTGGATTCCTGGCTAACATCCTAGCTGGCTTCCTAGTGTTGTGATAAAGCACTGTGACTAAAAGTAACTTGAGGAGGAAAGGGGTTATCTCATCTTATCTCTCCAGGTCACAGTCCATCACTGAAGGGACCCAAGGCAGAAACTCAAGCAGACCCAGGACCTAGAGGCAGTGGCTGAAGCGGAGGCCATGGAGGAGTGGTACTTACTCATTGGTTTGCATGGCTCACTCAGCTTGCTCTTCTAACACAGTGTAGAACCACCTGCCCAGGAACAGCAATACCTACAGTGGGCTGGGCCTTCCGTTACAACTAATTAATTAAGAAAATGCTCCAACTTCTTGAGTTCTTTGTGTATCTTGGATATTAGTCTCCTATAGGATTTAGGATTGGTAAAGATCCTTTCCCAATCTGTTGGTGGCCTTTTTGTCTTATCGAGAGCATCTTTTGCCTTACAGAAGCTTTGCAATTTTATGAGGTCCCATTTGTTGATTCTCAATCTTATAGCACAAGCCATTGCTGTTCTGTTCAGGAATTTTCCCCCTGTGCCCATATCTTCAAGGCTTTCCCTCCACTTTCTCCTCTATAAGTTTCAGTGTCTCTGGTTTTATGTGGAGTTCCTTGATCCACTTAGACTTGAGCTTTGTACAAGGAGATAAGAATGGATCAATTCACATTCTTCTACATAAAAACCACCAGTTGTGCCAGCACCATTTGTTGAAAATGCTGTCTTTTTTCCACTGGATGGTTTTAGCTCCCTCCAGAAAATCAAATAACCCTATTAAAAAATGGGGTACAGAGTTAAACAAAGAATTCTCAATTGAGGGATACCGAATGCTTGAAAAATGTTCACCATATTTAATCATCAGGGAAATATTTTCAAATCAAAACAACCCTGAGATTCCACCTCACACCAGTCAGAATGGCTAAGGTCAAAAATTCAGATGACAGCAGATGCTGGCAAGGATGTGGAGAAAGAAGAACATGCCTCTGTTGTTGGTGGGATTGAAACCTGGTGCAAACACTCTGGAAATCAGTTCGGTGGTTCCTCAAAAAATTGGGCATAGTACTACTGGAAGATCCAGCAATTCCTCTCCTGGGCATATATACCCAGAAGATGTTCCAACTTGTAATAAGGAAACATGCTCCACTATGTTCATAGCAGCCTTATTTATAATAGCCAGAAGCTGGAAAGAACCCAGATGTCCCTCAACAGAAGAATAAATACAGAAAACGCAGTACATTTACACAATGGAATACTACTCAGCTATTAAAAACAATGAATTTATGAAATTGTTAGGCAAATGGATGGATGGATCTGAAAAAAGTAACCCAATCACAAAAGAACACACATGATTTGCACTCACTGATAAGGGGATTTTATCCCAGAAACTTAGACTAGCCAAGATACAAATTGCAAAACATATGAAACTCAAAAAGAAGGAAGATCAAAGTGTGGATACCATTCCTTCTTAGAATGGGGAACAAAAATACCCAAGGAAGGAATTACAGAGACAAAGTTCAGAGCAGAGTCTGAAGGAACAAATATCCAGAGACTGTCCCACTTGGGGATTCATCCCATAAACAACCACCAAACCCAGACACACTAAGTAGTTGCTAACAAGAGACTGTTGACAGGAGCCTGATATAGCTGTCTCCTGTGAGGCTCTGCCAGTGCCTGGCAAATATAGAAGTGGATGCTCACAGTCATCCATTGGACCCAGCACAAGGTCCCCAATGAAGGATCCAGAGAGCCAGGGAGCTGAAGGGGACTGAAGCCCCATAGGAGGAACATCAATATAAACTAACTAGTACCCCCAGAGCTCCTTGGAACTATACCATCAATCAAAGAAAACACATGGTAGAACTTGTGGCTCTAGCTATATATGTAGCAGAGGATGGCCTAGTTGGTCATCAATGGGAGGAGAGGCCCTGGGTCCTGTGAAGTTTCTATGCCCCAGTATAGGGGAATACCAGGATCAGGAATGGGAGTGGGTGGATTGGGAAGCAGGAGGGGGGAGAGGAGGGGATTTTCAGAGGGAAAACTTGGAAAGGGGATAACATTTGAAATGTAAATAAAGAAAATATCTAATAAAAAAAGAAAAGAGAGAAAATGCTCCGAAGACATGCTTGTGGGAAAATTTAATAGGGGTAGTTTCTCAATTAAAACTTCCTCTTACCAGTTTGTATCAAGTAGATAAATAAAATAAAATAAAATAACTAAGGCAATACACCCACTGACAGCAGACCTTGAGGACTCTGTCTCCACACTCACATCAGACAATGCCTGAAAATCCTTCATCTCAGCCTCTCTCATTTTCAAGAATCTATCATACCTAAATAAAGGAGTTTGAGCATTATGCCCCACTTGCAAAAATTACAACCCTCTCTATAAAAATAAAATTTATACTATATTTTCTGTATAGCTTTGTATATTTACACATGTACTGGTTTATAGTGATACCCAGTCAGTTGCCACAATTTGTATTAAGTACTGTGACTGTCAACAAAATCTAGAATTGTTTTATTTAGGGTTTGGACCAAGGCCTCTTAGACAGTCAACAGGTTCTCCAGGGCAGGAGCGAGGACTAAGGGTGCACGCCTTTAATCCCAGCACTCGGGAGGCAGAGGCAGGCGGGTTTCTGAGTTTGAGGCCAGCCTGGTCTACAGTGTGAGTTCCAGGACAGCCAGGGTTATACAGAGAAACCCTATCTCGAAAAAGCTAAAAAAAAAAAAAAGACAACAATACAACATTATAGCATGACCCCAGCCAGTTCTGAGACTGGGGCAGGTTTATTTTTTTCCCAAACTGCTTTTATACCATTTTAATTACATGCAAGTAATAAGGTCAGTTCAAGGTTAAGGAACAAGCAAGGCAATAAACAATGATCACTCCCGAGATCAGTGTTTCTAAGGGCTTATCAGGATGACCAAAATATCCGAGCCTACTTCCCTGTCCTAGCCCAAAAGTCTGATTCTTGTCGGAAGCCTACTTCTTTGTTCTACCCTAAAATTAGATTCCTGTCTGAACTTACTTCCCTGTTCTAGCCTAAAATTAGATTCCTGCCTTAGCTTACTTCCTTTTCATGGTCTAATGTCAGATTCCTTCCGGAAGCCCATTTCCTTGTCCTTGACCAATGTCAGATTCCTGCAGAGCAGTCCCCAAAGCTCCCCACAGGGTTTCTATTGTTATGACCAAACACCATTACCAAAAGTAACTTGGGAAGGAGGGGGATCTAGTTTGCCTAATCTTCCACATAGCAGCTCCTCTCTAAGGCAGTCAGTGCAGGAACTCAAACAGGTCAGGAATCTGGAGGCAGGAGCTGATGTAGAAGCCAGGAATGACCGCTGCTTGCAGGCTTGCTCTCACGGTTCGCTTGGCCTGTTTTCATATAGATCCCTCCTATGAGCCCAAAGGTGGCACCACCCACAGTGGGCTGTCCACTCTCCTGTCAATCACTAATTAATAAAATGTCCTACAGGCGATCTTAGGGAGATAGCTTCTCAATTCAAGTCTCTCCTCTCAGAGGACTCCAGTTTATGTCAAATTAACATAAATCTAGCCAATACAAGGATTAAATGGGAGATGGGTCCCTGTGCATAACTTGGGGGAGGGGGATTATCTTCATTACTTGATATGAGAAGACCCGTCTTAATTGTGGGAGGGACAGTTTCCTGTGTAGGATTTCCTAATCCTGGACATATAAAGTGGGAAAGCAAGCTGGATATGAACCTGTATCCATCAGTTCATTGTCCTCTTCTGACAGTGGGTGTAAATTGACCAGGCACTTCAGGTTCCTGCTGCCTTCACTTCCCCACAATGACGGACCATAACTTGAAATTACAGTCCTTAGAAGTACCTTTCTCCCTTGACTTGCTTTTGTCAGTTTTTTGTTTTGTTTTTTAATCATAGAAATATTAATGAAACTAGGACAACGACCTACTATATTCTAGGTATGTTTTTTTGAGCATACAACAATAAAATTAATTAATTAATTAATAAGACAAACAAAAATCATGCTACAGTGAGATAGACAAGAATAAAATATGCCACAAATTTATATTTTAAAATTATTCTATATAATTATATTAATAATTATTGTTATATTACTAAATAATATAGAAAAACACAAGTATTAGGAGGGCAAAATGACATAGGTAAAGAGAGTTGAGATTTCAGACAATGTACCAGGAATGGGATTTGCTGTAAAGGTGATCTTCAAATGAAACCTCGTGGGATTTATGGAAAATAGAAACATAGAAGGCAGTAAGCCATTTGTGTGGCAGGTGAGAGACTTGAGACACTTAAAGGAGAATGAAGATAATGAATGAGGTCCGAGGAGCTCAATTTTGTGTTTGCCGAAGAGAACAGAAAGGATTTGTAGAAGGATGTCAGTGGATGCCGTGGAGGAAGGAGCTTCTTAAAGGAGCCAAGAGATTTTAGGAGCTGAGATATAAGAATGGTGGCATTTTCACAAAGTGAAATTAAAGTGTATGCATGTAGAGATGACGGTGCAATGGGGGAGGAAAACATGTTAAGTTAAATTTCAACAGTCCATGAAAGAGAGTGACAAGAACCAGGTTGTCTATGTAAATGTAAGAAGCAAAAGTAAGCCTTTGAGAGAACACCACATGGAGATTTTTTTTCTTATTTATTTATTTATTTATTTATTTATTTATTTATTTATTTATTTGAGAATTTCTTCATTTACATTTCAAGTGTTATCCCATAAGTCCCCTATACTCTCCCCCCCGCCCTGCTCCCCTACCCACCCACTCCCACTACTTGGCCCTGGCATTCCCCTGTACTGGGGCATATAAACATTGCTAGACCAAGGGCCTTTCTAACCACATGGAGAATTTTTACAAGGGAATTTTAACAAAGGAGTAAATGCACTAGAGAAAAACCCCAAGATTATCACAGCAATGATTTATATTTATTATATATACATAAACTGTTAACAAGTATAAAATAGAGATTTTCAAATTTACATTATATGAATCTCTTTGATTACTAAGAAATGAAAATGTCTATATTGTTTGATGCTTACTTAAATATGTAAGAAGAAAGAAAAGCAGAAGGGTGCACAGAATGACTATCAGTGGCGACATCTGGGTTATGCATACAGAGCCAGTCCTATAGAGGATCATTAACTATGCCTTTGGGCGTCTTTGTATTTTCTGTCTATTTTTGCTTGTTGTAGCACATAATTGTTATAATTCATAAGCCATCAAATAAATAATAACAACAACAACAAAAATGTAGTTTGCTTTTCTTTCCCAACAGTCATTCTGATTTATGCCCAGGTAAGAAGAATGATAACACAAATTCTCTGCAAATACTGTGCAAAACATTAAGGCCAAACTGGCAAGGCAGGAAGGTCTCATACTGTTCTGCAAATACTCAGAGTAGCAGCCACAGGTTCTGAAGGAAGAAGCTGGCATTGAAATTCTGCCTTGAGCAAGAATTCAGCTCTAAGGGAAATTTCAGCTTGCTCTGAGTTGGCTGCAGTTAGACGAACTGAGAAAAAATTATCACTGTTTCCAAGAAGAGCCTCAGGCAAGCACGCTCAGGGATACAGGAAGTTTCACATGGAAACAAGAAGGAATGCAAGCACACTTCAGACTTGATTTGAAAAAGGAGTCCAAGATGTTACCAGCTTCAGGAGAAAGTTCTGGGCTAGATGAGATGGTTGACTGTGGAGTTGAGTTGACTTTCAAGCCCAGCTCTGTCAACCTCGCTCTTTCCCTGGGGGGAAAATGCTAAACCCTTTTCCATCTCTATAACCATGCCCAACAAATGCAGTGGGATGACAACAGTGGTGATAAAGGTGACAATGACAAGAGAAGTAACTTACCTCACAAGAAATTGTTTATTAAGTCAATTTATATAAAAAAAACCTAAGTCAATGACTGGTAAACAAAAAGCACATAAGTATTTTCTGTTATTACATTACTACAATGCTCTTAAAAATCAACATAGTTAATGCTATAGATTGAAGTCTGTAGGTCAAGAAGAAAGGGTGATACCATTATCCCTAGCATGTGAAAATACGATGATATTTAAATTTTATGTTTTCTTAGATGTAATCAAATTAAGAAGAGGTCACACTAGAGTACAGTGAAACTCAAATGCCTGGTATCCTTACCAGGACATAAAAACACAGACACAGTCAAAAATGATGTGGAGAGACAAAGACAGACTCTGGAATGATGGGACTATAACAAGCCAAAAAAAAAGCACCAAGTATTGCCATGGTCCAGCAGACACTAGGAGACAAGGATCTGCACCTCCCTGGGAACCTGTAAAAAGAAAAATCAACTCTCTTGACGTTTTGATTTCAGATTTGCAGCTTCTAGAACTTTGAAGCAATGAATATTTATCTTTAAGCCACCAAAACTGTAACAATTTTATAGGAGTCCACAGTGACTAGAGTTATGGAAGCTATTGATAAAATTTGTTAGGATAACCTCATCAACATGAGAATCATGCGTTTATCAGTCTTTTCAATTTAGGTACAACGATTAAAAGAAAATATAGAATATTCCTTAATAACATGTATTCAGTGGATACTTAGCTTAGTGGTTTTGTCACAGAAGGCAAAGGGGCCATATGCCCTCCTGAGAAATAAACTCCTCAGATGAATTAACCATTGGCACAAAATAGACCAAATTGAAAATCAACATAGAAAAGGTTTTTACTAGTAGAGTCCCTCAATGATCATAAAATCATTATGCTGAAGATAAAGAGCTATTTCTCAGGAGATCTAGGAAAATTAACAAATATTGATTGCCATATTTACAATGTGCCATTCAGTATTCTAGGACTTTGTGTTTACTAGACTATTAAATCTGTATTACAACCCTTTGCGGTAAAAAGAAGAAGCATTTTAAATCATGAGACTTAACTTGTAAAATGACATACAATCAGCCTTGGAAAAGGCCCACCCAAATTCCAGCTACCAAAAATGTAAGTTCTCTTATTATGATGCAGTTTTGGCAAGGAAGTGGTTGCCAATATTGTATGCAATATGTAATCTAGGTGTGGTCCTTTTATTAGTTTTGCTCATTGAAGTTTGAAGATAATTGATGTAATAAATAAAATGAAAGACCGCCTCCCACTCCCGACTGCGCTCTCAACTCCTCATGTCTCACAATGCCTGGATGTGCAGGACTTTGGGAGCACCCTGATCACAGCCTCTTAGCGGGCCGTGGACTACCAACACTTCGTTCTGAACTTCTCTGTGCGGTTCTCCAGCAGCTACAGGAGGCCTGGAAGTCAGAGAATATCAGCTTCAGCTCCCCACATCTTAGACTGCCTTTCCCTACCGTTGGAGCAGAGGTATCTAGGCACTTCCCTAAAGCCCATCACCAGACTGCTGCAGGGTGGCAGAATGACAGTCAAGCTCCCTGCGGTTCAGCGGCAGTGCAGAACACAGACCCTTATGTGTATGTGTCTTCTTCATTACCTTACAAGTTTTGTGACGTATGCACCCCTGAGCTCTTTGCTAGAGCTGGTCCCAGGAGCCTACTCTGTGCTTCTTGTTCATAGCATTTAGACGTTTATCGAATTATCCTTTTCAACACTGTTCTTATACTCATATAACTCTCATATGTTAAACAAAAGGAAAGACAATTGAAATTCCAGTGTTACCCAGCTCCATTCCTACTGAAGAAACGTTTCAGTCTGCTAACTTACTTCAGTCAGTGTGATGTTTGAAGGTTGGGTGAAGAGCAAGACTGGCTTTCAGGATCTGTTTCAAGATGTATTCTTATTACCACTCTTTCTCCTTTTTCTCTCTTTACAAAGAACATTGCAGTTCTGAGCTGGCATTTCATTGAAGGGAATACATTCTTCACCTGCTTTAAGCTCCTCAGGGATGGAAACATATTCCCAAGTTGTTCATACCTTGCCCAGATAGAAAGGACTTTATCAACCTTGGCTTTCTTCCACATTGATCTTTCTACAGCTGGAGCTGCAACCTGAGAGGCAGCAAATGTCAACACGAGTGTCTTTCCCATGCACTTCATGAAAACTAAACTCTTTATTTGGAGGAGATGTGAAACAAAGATGGCCACTTGCATAAAGAGGCACTTATGAGAGTGTAACTATGCCATGCCCAGAAGAGATCTCTTTTGCTTCATGTTGTCATACAGTCTTCTTAATACTCATATTTATAGTCATAGATTAATGCCATGTTCAACATTCAACAGAGAAACTTCTTACTGCCTCAGGCAGTGGTTAAAGCAGAAGAACTTACAAAAGGATTTGGCCATTTATTCTCAGAAATCCTTTCCCTGCCTCCTTGTTTATTGCCACTATGTCAAGTGCATGCCAGGCACTGAGTGAGAAGAGCAAGATTAACTAACTCATCTTGCTATTCATAAAGTTCAGATGTATTTGGGGCATTTAACTCTAAGCACAGTGTGGATGTGAATGAATGCTGATAGTGACCATTAATTCTCAACCAGAGTGATTTTTGACCCAAAGAGGACTATCTAGGAGTTCTGTAGAAAGTTTAGGTTGGCATATTAAGGTATGTATGTTATTGGTACATAAATGTACTGAACACCCCCATCCACTAAAAAATAATTACTTAGCTAAGACTATCAATAGCATGTGGAACTCAGACATTGAGATGGATTGGGCAGAACACAAAAGAGGAGAGAGATAAAGAGACAGAAATGTTAAAATGTTAGTAAAAATAATACAGGAAGAAAAGATATAGTGTTTCCAGAGATGTGGAGGGCTACAAATAAGTGACAGTTAAATTCTACTTGTGGAGTTAAACCTGGCATAAAACAGAAATTCTGTCTTAATAATATATGAGAGAAGAACATTCCATACTAATGTATCTAATTTTGTAACTGACAAGAATACAAGTCTTGCATATTTAAGGACAAAGCACCACCAACAACCTTTGTTTCCATCACAATGAAGATTTTGTCAGTAATAATCTTTGCTTTAAATTTTCAAGCCTTTATGCATTATTGCCTTTCTTATATTGTGTGTACACCACAATGAGAAAGACAAAAGTTTTAAACTTGAGTAGATTTAGGAACAAATTCTGGGTCTGGACATTTAACTTTGGAAAATATACATAACATCTTGAACTTTGAAGCTTTGCTGGTTTCTTCACTAAATTAAAAAACAAAACAGCAAAGTTAGTCCTGAATACTACATTCAGTATTTTATTGGAAGTGCTTATTTAAATGCCAGGCATATAGTGGAAATGCAATAAATAACCCTCTTTCTGTTACCAGATTGTCTTGGGAGTGAGAAAAAGCAGAAATACAATTCAAAGCCTCCAGACTTTTTTCTTGGCTCTGTTAATTATCAGCAGCAAGTTAAAGAGACTAGACAAATCTTTGAATTGAATTTTTACATATTCTTTCTCTCTTCTCTAACAGTCTCCCACAAAACAATTTCAAAAGCAAACAAAATCAGTCTTCTTGATATAGGTAGAAAAGCTGAACATTTGACAGTTACCAGGAGCTAACCAAGGGAGCTGTCCAACATGTACTTAGAGATTTAGGAACAAACTTTGTGTGAAGCTAATCCCTGTGTCAGCATCCGAGAAGGTATCTACTTCATAGCAGTTCTGGAAAGGAAACAATATTAAAGGATAAGAAAGATAACTTAAGCTTAGAGAAAGCTTCCATGTGACAGGGAAAACCCATGAAGTAGGTAGGGTGGCACAAAGAACATAAGTTCTGCAGAATCCTAAAGAGTGGTAGTCATCTGCAGAATGAAATGTGTGTAAAAAAGATGAAGGATTAAAACTACGAGATTCCAGACGTTCAAGGGTACTTGTAACTCTCTAGGCACCATGTTTGGTTGAGGGTTATGAAGAATGAACATTCCAAAGATCTCACAAGTTCCACATTGGCATTGTACATATAAGATGTTTCAAGATTCTCATAGAAAGGCAAAGGAAAAAATGAAATGCATCAGGCAAAGGAGGTAGAACTTCAGGAGATGTAAAAGCACTAGTTTAATAAGGCAGCAAAAAGGGAGAAATAGAAGAAGCTACATGGATAGTTGGAAGAGAATACTGCCTGTACCTCACCAATTTTTGGTTTCAGTGGAGATGGTTCCCAGGGAGTGATTAAGTAAAGAAAAAAGATGACAAAAGTTATTGATTTTTGGAGCATGCCAAATCCCTTTAGACATGAAGAATTGCTAAACTGTTGGCACAGCCTAGTTGAGATGAAAGAGAATCAATTGTCAAGGATTAGATATTGCGTCTGTGTGACCTTCTTCAGCAATACTAGTGGGTGCAGTGCAGAGTAGAAGCCAGAGCATTGGACCATGGACACCTTGAGTCACGATGTAAAAAGGGTGAGAAGGGAAAAGGCTGAAACTTAAATAAGAAAGGTCAGAGCCACAGAAGGCATAGGTTTGGATTTGATGTTCAGGATCACTGAAAAGACGTGGGAGGAGAAGGAGGAAGAGGAGGAGCAGGAGAAGAACAGTTATTCTGTTTTACAAGTATATGTTATTAAGAAGAGAGTAGAGAGATGGGGAGAAAAAGAGAGACAGAGAGAAAGAGAAACTGACAGAGGAAGAGGTATTTGTGGAGGTCAGAGGACAATGTCAGGCAGTCAGCTGTTTGCTTCTTCCTTTACCTGGGTTCTAGAGATCAAACCCATGCCATTAGGTTTCTGCAGCATGTACCAAGTCTGGAGTTATTCTTCCTAACAAGATTTTCATCAAACAGATGTTGTGCATCCACTATAGGTGGGCTATGAGTAAGACATAGAAGAAAGAATGCTGAGCAAAACCCAGTCTGCCTTCCCCGATTCTCCATGTAATGCAAAGAATACAAACCCTGACCCTGAGTATCTTCCCTTGGAGGGCATTGGATGCTATGGGTAAAGCCAGATGTATAAGGTAGAGTGCTGGAAGGCAAGTGTAAAAGAGAAAAGAAGGGGGTCCGGGTGTGACTATTCTTCCGAAGTCCAAATCCCAGCAACCACGTGGTGGCTCACAACCACTGGTAATGAGATCTGATGCCCACCCTCTTCTGCTGCATCTGAAGACAGATACAGTGTATTTATAAATAATAATAAATACCTTTATGGGCCTGAGCAAGCAGGGACTGAGCAAGCGGAGTTGACCAGAGCAGCGCCAACCAGAGCAAGCAGAGGTCTTTTTTTTTTTTTTAAAGATATTTTCTTTATTTACATTTCAAATGTTATCCCCTTTCCTGGTTTCCCCTCCAAAAATACCCTATCCCCTCCCGCTACTCCCTGCTCTCCAATCCTCCCACTCCCATTCCTGGTCCTGGCATCCCCCTGTGCTGAGGCATAGATCCTTCACAGGATCTAGGGCTTCTCCCATTGATGACCAACTAGGCCATCCTCTGTAAGCAGAGGTCTTAAATATAATTCCCAACAAACACATGAAGGCTCACAGCCATCTGTACAGCTACAGTGTACTCACATACATAAAAATAAATAAATCTTTAAAAGAGAGAGAGAGAAAAAAAACAAAGTCATGTTCAGGTTAGATAAATAATGTGCCAAAAATCATGTAACTTGAATTAAAATCTAAGTTCACTCTGCCACACAAGATTTATACATAAGTTAATTAGACATAGCCTCTACCTTCAAGAAGATGGTGTTTCTGCACATCACAGCAATGGAAAGTGAGCAAAAGGATGCTATTGATGATTCAGAATGACAAGGAGTGGATAGAGACTCCAAAAATGTTGACTATAACTGTCTCTAAATAACTTTAGGATATTGGGGCACTAAACACAGAAACGAGTATGGAATTCAGTCCTCTTGCTGTGTCTTTACAGACTTAGTGATTGAAACTTAGAGCAGAAGGAGTGGGAAGGCCAGCATATGACTGCCAAAGGGTTACTGCCAGGCTAAAAGTTTTGGTAGCATCAGAACTAGGATCTAAAGGCAATTAATGTAGCACAGGATAGAAGAGAGAGAGAGAGAGAGAGAGAGAGAGAGATCTACATTTGAATTGGGAAGTTAGCCTTCTACAATATTAAGGCTTGTTCTCTAGGATTCTTTTTGTTTTTTTTAATACAAAACTGTAATGGTTGTAACATACTTAGCACACTAATGAAATGGTATGTTCCTGCATGTTGTCCTCAGAGCACATACAAATGAGCACATTGGGGGCTACTAGGGCCTGTACCTATGGCCAGGTATTCAGGTGGATTATGACCACAGTAACAGGAATCACAAGAAAGCTCTGGCACACTGAGCTCTGGGCAGAACTTGCACTTGAGGTTGAAGTGTTGACTGATCTTAAGCCAACCGTCACACATGCAAAGGTTTCCCCAAGAGTAGCTGGCAAAGAATAAAACAGAAATTTTAAGAATCGATGAAATGTTAAAAAGAATGAAGGCAAAATGTTAAAAAAAAAAAAAAAAGAATGAAGACTGCAATCTGAGGCTTCATGGCCATGCATGTCTCTGTAGCTGTAAGTAAGACATTTCTCCACCTGCCTTATGCTTCCACGGCCTTATGTTCTTACTCATTTATTCCAGAAACATTTACTATCGAAACATCATTATGCCAGGTACTTTAGATACACAAGGAAAGATTCTTCGCTTCCAGGATTTGATAGGGCAATGAAGCTGAAAATAAAGGATACAAAACAGAGAGTCAGAGAGACAGAGACAGAGAGACAGAGACAGAGACAGAGAGAGACAGAAACAGAGAGCAACTAAAGACTATCATATTAGCAATCTTCACAGAGTGTTGTAAGAATTCAAAAGTCTTTGACAAACAGGATGTCCCAGCAGCTTAGCTAGGAAAGACCTCCAGAGGAAGCAAAGTGCAAAGAAGACATTGCTATGAGGAAACTGAAAGGTGAGAGAACAGAGCTGACTGTGTGTGTGGGTAGGATGAGTAAATAAACCACGTGGTTGGTGTGTGCTGTTATTAGACATCCCAATAGAGATGTAAAATGAATAGCTGAATGATGAGGATGAGATCTGAAAGTGATTTATGGCACTCAGCAAATGAATAGGGTTAAAGCCTGACCTTAGATTCAGCCATTAAGGAAATGCATTTATAAGGAAAGAATGCGTGAAAAATAACACATGAAAATACCACACCTGAGGCTGCAGCTCCTCACAACGACGACAGGAAGAAATCAGGTCATTTAGAAAAAACATCAGTACAGGAGGAACAAAGTCAAGATAATTTATTTTGTTTTTATCATGTTCACAACAAAATTTTCATTTAATCTATAAATAGAACACGGTGACAGGGAATTGTTTACAACATCAGGCCACCATCACCTACAACATCATGTAACCATCACCATCATTGATATCTATATCCCACATTTGTAAAGCTCTCCTTAATAAACACACTGTGTCCAAGAAAAAAAAAGGAATAGCAGACTGTTTCTACTTTGATGCATCCTCAATAGCTTCTTCTCCAGTTTCTGTCACTGTGACTTTGACTGTTTTAAGTATTAAGTGTAAGTAGTCTCATTGTAATGTTTGCCTGACCATGCATGACTTTCTTAACTAAACAGAATGCTTTTCGAGGACCTCCTATGTTATAACATGGTTCAAAATTCATTCACTTCTGTGTGCTATGTGCTAGAGCTGACTAAAGATTCATGTGATTGAATGAATGCATGCATAGATGAATGGTGGCTTTAGCATGCCTGTGCCTGACACATCGTAGCTCCTTGGCAAACAGTCTAAGGAATGGGAGAATGATAAACTGCACTCCTCATTTTGTCCTTCCATGTGCCTTGCCTAGAGCAAGTGTTCAATAATGTATTATTGAGTGATTCCCTTCAAAAATTAATCCTGATTGAAGAAATTCCCAAATGTTCTTATTGGTATTATCCTGCAGGCTTCAAATTCTAATAATCCATACTCATTATTCGTTTTCAAAACCTTAGCCTTCACACTTCTCTCAATAAACCTGTTAACACACTAGTCTAGCCCACGCGTTCCCAGCCGTACACACACTTCAATAGCTCTGCTTTCATCTGTGACACTGCATCCACTTAGCTTGCTATTCCATTCTATCCAACTAGAAATGTCATCATATGAGCTTTCGGGCTTTTAGGTTTCAGCCTAAAAGCCCCATTCCACAGCCCAGATTTCTAAGGCATTTTGTACCCACATCTATCGTGACATCTATATCTTTGAAGACATATACTAGTTTCAGTTTGTATGGAACTAATAACACTATATTCAAATAGATGAAAAACAATGATAGAGAAGTACAGGGTGAAGTAGATGAACCTATCATAAGTGGTCACACCAATACTCTTTCTGTTGTTGATAAATCATGAGGACAAAAACATCAGTAAGAATAGAAATGACCTGAGCTACTGATCTTGGTGTTAATTGTCAGCTACAGAATACTTCATCTGATAGCATTATAATACAGATTGTTTTCCAGCCTACAGAAAATATTCATAAATACAGGCATGATTTTAACACTGTGTAAGTGCTGTGTGTGTGTGCATTTAGAGGCCAGAGGTCAAAGCAGAGAACCTTCTCTAGCTGTTTTTCACCTCAATTTTTGGGGGCAAGGCTTCTGTCCAGTTCACCTGTCTCTACCTACTTTGGCTTGGGAGCACAGACAAGAGGCTTGCTGCCATTCCTTGACCTTGTCCCCACATCCCATCTAAACAACTTTAAAACAATAGAAACTCTTCAAAATATCCCTCTTAACCACAATGGAATTAAAATGAGCACCAGTAACAACAGAGGCAATGAATAATTTCCAACTGGTTTTAGATTAAGCACACTGCTAATCAAAGGTGGATCAAAGAAGTCTCAAGATAATAATTTTTTTATGAAAATGCAATACAATTTTCCAAAATGGATATGCTAAATCTAAAATGGTATTCAGAGAAAGCCCTATAGCAATATATATATATATATATATATATATATATATATATATATATAAATTGGTAATCAGACCTTTAATTTAGGAAACCAGAGAGAAAAATTACATCCATCTAAGCCTTAAAGTAGGATAAAGAGATCATGAAAAATCAGTGAAATTGAAAGCAAGAGAGCTACATATAAACCTCAATGAGAGAAAATTGTTCTATAGAATGATATATAAAGTTGATAAACATCAATTGAACAAAGTGAGACTAAGAAGTATTCACATTATCAACATGTAAACTAGGGAGAACACATTATAGTGACAAGGAGTAGATATGATTGTTATGACTTGAACGTGAAATGCTGGCACAGGCTCATTGTTCCCTAGGTATCGATGCTGTTTAGGGAGATTGTAGGTGGAACCTAGCTGGAGAACATGCTTTTATAGCTCAGCAACGTGTGTGCCTAAATCAGTGAGGTATTGTTGTACTACTGCTGGCCCCACTATGCTCTGCAGTTCTCATGTTTGGACAGCATCTCATGTAGTCCAGGCTGCTCTCCATCCTGTAGTGTGAGCACCAATAACCTTGAACTTTATTCATCTGCTGCTCCCTCCTGAGTGAATTAAGGAAGGTTCAACTTTTCTTTGGCAGTTTTGGAACAAGCTCTGATATACTGTGTGAAATAGATGGGCTAGAACCTACGCAAAGTGAAGGATGAGCTGGAAGTCCTGATCCTCCTGCTTCAACCTCTGCAATGTCAAGGATAACAGGATGGCGTATCTTCAGGATCCCATTTTAGGTGTTAAGATTGGGAAGAGAGGCCCCTTGGTCCTACAAACTTTATATGCCCCAGTACAGGGGAATGCCAGGGCCAAGAAGAAGTGGGAGTGGGCGGGTAGGAGAGCAGGGCGGGGGTTGGGGGGGAGGGTATAGGGAACTCTCGGGAAAGCATTTAAAATGTAAATAAAGAAAATATCTAATAAAAAAAAGAATTGACTATAGAGATTCTGGTATGCTAAGCCAGCCCTCTACCCAATAAGACACTGCCTAGGACCTTTACTCATTTTTTAAAAGAAGAGTACTATCTTATTGAAAGAACTCCTATGCCTAGATGATCCTAGAACATGTACCAGAAAGATGCTCATCAAATGTGTAATGACTAACTGATACCCAGTTTAGATAAACCAGAACACAGACTACCCACCAAGAGACTGCAATTTATTTCTTTGTATTCAAGCTATACGGGAAAAATAATCTGTTAAACACAAAGGTAAGTACCCAAGTTGGAGGGCGCAGTAAACTAGTGGAGTCAGCAAAGCTGGAACGTAAGCCTCCAAGGCTGAGCCTGATGCCCTTCCCACTCATCAGCCCTAGAACCCTTCAGGCTGATTCCCTGAGGACTACCCAAGCAAACAGCCCTGGAGGTTATACAGAAGCTTCCTGAAAACCCTGGTTGCCGCACAATCCCTGTGCTCCCCAGAATGCAGAAAGCCAAGAACTCACTGTTCCAGCCAGGTGTGTCATCCAGGGGATTGCTGCAGATTAACTGGATTCTATTTGCATCCTCTCAATTGTCTCTGAAATGCAAATGTGCCCTGCTCGCACACAGGTGCCATCCATTGTCTGTGTCTGTGCAGGAGCTGATAATGCCAATTAAATGCCAAGGCTCGCTTTACAGGTGTGCTGATTGCCTCTGCAGGATGATTTACTGGAGCAACACCCTGGTGTGAAGCAGACAGGAAAGAACGTTCTGTCTCCTTGTCATCCCCATCCTGGTTATTAGCTCTCAGATTTGGGCTTCACTGGCAAGAATTAACTTTCTCTCCCTAAAAACAAAATGAGAATCATGTTACATAGGTGCAAGCTAAGCTCGGTCACATTGCTTGGTCAGTATATCAGGATTCAGAGACTCCACTAATCCTACCCCAGCCCTTGGTCCACTCTATCCACTCTACTCACAGCTTCCTGAGGAGGCAAAGCAAGCCACGGCATGTCGTTTTCCTACTCACAGCCCACAGTGACTTCCTACTGTTTACTTAATCAAGTACACATTCGTCAGCAAGTTCTGGAAATCCTTTATTGGCTGCATTCTGTTTTTACAAGAGCTACTGCACCATCCTCCCACTGCAAAATTTGAACTTTATCACACCTGTTTTCTCAACCTATCTTCCCGGGGTGACTTTTTTCTGCATCCTGCATCAGTCCAGAGCTTTGTCAAAGAGAAAGAGAGACAGACAGACAAGTCACAGATTGACAGAAAGGGAAAAGAGGAAGTAGTGAGGGGGCAAGGGAAGGAAGGAAGGAAGGAAGGAAGGAAGGAAGGAAGGAAGGAAGGAAGGAAGGAAGGAAGAAAAGAAAGGATAGGATGGGAAGGAGAAAGGAGCATTATAGATACCTGAAGTTGCTATTTCTTTCTACCACGATCCTAAGGGTTATTATATAGAATTATTTGGTTCTGAGAACTTATTGCATATCTGAGCATGGCAATCGCTTGGTTTGTTGGAGATTGTCTTGGCGTCTGTCTGCCAGGCCTCACTATGCTGTTCTTATTTTGCAGTTGGGAAACCTGAGTGTGTGAGGGATGAATAGTTTGCCCAATGCCATGAGTTATATGGATGCACAGATCAGAATGAAAACCAGATATGCAGATACTCCAGCAGACCAGCACTTACTCTGTACAGTTTGTATTGGCATCCTAGGTGCATCCTTTATAACAAAATCATTTATAAACTGTGCACCTGACAACTACTCATTGAGATGACATCAAAAATTTGAATACAAGAGAGGGAAGAACATACCACTTTTAACTGTGCATTCACCCTACCAGAGGAAGACATTGCTAAACTGTTTTTCAGGACTTTGTTTTGTCCTTTTGGAAATACCTGTCCCTCCCCCTCCTTTTAGCTTTAAGGAAGTCCATAGGTTTGTGGGGGGAAAATGGCTATATGTCTTCTCAGGATAGACACCGGGAGGGGTGAGCATATTTCTATTTAATCTATTTCTCAGATCCGTAGGGTCAGATTTATTTCATGTCTATAAGTTACAAAACGAATGCTGCCACACCAGACACATCAGAACACATTAATTTCCACTGGTTTCTTTGCTTTGCCTGTCAAGATCCTGCACTGGGAAAGGCTTTGCCCATCTCTCCCTCCCAGCCAAGCCTGGCTGCCTTCCCTCTAGCCCATGGCTGGATGACAGACCCTGCTGATTTCAGATGGGGCTGAAAGAAGCTCAGGGAAAGACAATTTTCATTTCAAAGCTTAAACATGAAAAGCGCCCTCTTGCTGAGTAAATGAACCTGCTGTTTTCCTGTGGAATCCAGCTCTGCGGAAGGGGAGCTGGAGAACAGGGTTGGCAGGATTGAGAAGTGAAAACAGAAGTTTGCCACTTCTGTTGTTTTCTTTTTAATTTTAATGTTTAAACTATGGTAAATATCGCTGGAGGATGAGCTGTGTTTTTGTTTGTTTGTTTTGTTTGTTTGTTTTGGTTATTTTTTAGGTTGTATTGGAAAGGTGGAGTGGACATATTTAAAATTACCGCCACATCTGTGGCTCTTGATCTAATTAATCTAAGTGGCATATAAAATACCTTACCTCAGAGCTAAGCTCCTGGAGTAGTTTGCACATCTGTTGTGGAGATCCTAAGCCTCCATTTCCCTTTCTCAAGAACTTGGAGACTCAACTTCCTGGAGCCCGATACCAATAAAGGAGTACTTTTTTTTTTTTTTCTCCCTTAGGCACCAATTTTTCTACAGTGAGCACAAGATCATTCTTGAATTGGGCAGGCAAACTAAGTCTCTGAGCACTTCTTCCTAAGGAATAGAACACCAGTAACCTAAGAGCCTAGAGAGCTCAGCTACTGAGTTTCTTGATTAAAAAAAAAAAAAAAAAAAGAAAAGTAATGAGCAGAGAGATCAAATACATATGTAAAAATACACAACATATTAGAGAAAAATATAAAATTAGAAAGATTTATCATATCACATAATGGTCATAGTCAACACAATACTTATTGTGCTCCTAAAAATTGCTGAGAGATTTTAAATTTTCATGTCATACCTTCAGAATATAAGTATGCCTGGAAATGGTATGCTAATTACCTTGAGCTAATCACTCCATGGTGTATACATGCAGCAAAATATAAAGCTGTACATCACTTGTGCATATAAGTTTATCAATTAAAACAAAATAGTAATATGAAGCTTTTTCTCTCTCTGGATAGATCTGTATCTTCAGACGCCTTTGAGTAAACGTTATATCAAAATTGGAGAGAAGAGCAGAGGAGTAGGGAGTTCCTAGGCTGTGTAGAGAGGTCCTGACTGTATCAAGAGGAGCGGAGATATCTCTCTATACCTTCACAGGTGGTCTTTAGGTTGGGAATGGAACCCAGAATCCTGTGTCTGGTAAGGATGTGCTCTACCTGAGAAAATCCCTGCCTCTAAGTACTGGGATTTTGAAAACATACACAACATAGGACATGGAGAATCAAGTTGGTATTGACCAGAACCTTCTACCCTACTAGCTTTTATAGCAACAGACGGTGATTAGTATACTACTTGGGAAGAGTGCTCAACATTCACATCCAGCTATGAGCTCTGAGAACTACAGTAATGACCAACACGACAAGATATCCACGTTGCTGCTGTAATGACACAGCTGTGATGGAGGTAAGCGACCACGTTCTAACTGAACTTAAGGTCACTCCCCAGGAGGAACATGGTTATTATTGTAAATCAGTCTATGAACTCATACCTGGTCACCTGGCAGACTCCAGGTGTGAACTGCCTCCTATTATTTTGATAATTAAAAATTATATCAAATTGCCCCTGAAATTGAAATGCTGTGCCCATAGTTTAGTTCTCTTCTGAAATCCCAAAGAGTAATGCACAATGGTTAGTATTAAAATTCACAATTGATTAAGCACCAAATGCTAAGCCACATATGAGACATTAACAGCACCACAAATAGGACCTATATATTGTATACCATTCTTTAGGCTCTGAAACCATCTCAGAGAGGAGAGCAAAAATATTGTAAGAGACAGAGGTTTGAGAGGCCTGGACCTAAACTGTGTCGTATAGACAGGATAAGACCGGTGCATTCATGAACTCACAACAGGTGTGATTACCTATACAAGACCTGTTCAATGACAAGTCAGTCAACATTCTACCATGGATGAGAAAGGAACTCATAAGCCTGGAATCCTAACTGAGGACCAATTGACAGCTGATGGATTCTTGGGAGGAAAAAGTTCTCTTTAAGGGTGTGGCCCCTCATAGGTTGACTATACTCCACCTGATAGCCCCACACCCATAAATATTAGGCAGAACAAATTTGTTTTGGACATGATATGTAAAACTGAGAGAGGATGTGGAGATAAGGGCGGATTTGGAAGGATATACAGGGAGAGTTGAGGTGAACATGATGGAAATACAGAGTATGAACTTCTTTTTGAAGAATTAATAATTAAAATATTCCATCAATATGCTGAATCCACTAAACACATTAAGATCAAGAACAACAAGAAAATTGAAATTCTCCTGCTATTTAGATGTTTTCTCTGGGGTTAATAACAAAATAGTCTAATTAGTAGAGGCTAGTGGTGCTGTGGAATGCCTCCAGATATAGTCTCATGAAGCTGTTGGAGGTTGTCTATATCTGCCTTATTAATTAAAACCACTCTTCAAAGAATTTTGAGGGTGATACAAAGACACACAGTATTCCTGTGCCCTCCAAAACTCATTTTGAAATGTTATTGCTATCATGCTCATATCTCCTTATGTTCTTTTACATTTTGTTTTGGTTTTATTTTGTTTTAATTCTCTCCCCCTGCTGACTTTTCCTCACAATATACTTTCAACTCACTGGTGCACTTCCTCCCCTAAATAATCTCTTTCCTTCTGATTTTATGTTGCATATATTCCATTCCTCTCTCTTTCTCACCCTCTATGTTACCTTAGGGCCTTTTTCCCCCCTATTGTGGTCCCCTTTTATTTTTCATTATTTACATCTTACACACACATGCGCAGACAATTCTAAATTTAGACAAGTATGTCTCTCTGAGTACAGCTCATTAAAGTAATGAGGAAAAACATTTAATTGAACATCATGAGTCTATCTCACCAAAGTCAGAATAGCTATCATCCCAGAAAAGAAAAATTGTGGTGAGAAAGTGAGAAAAGAGGACAATCTCTCATTATTCTTGGGGAATGATTTCATATTTGTGCATTAATAAAATTATGTTGTACATATATACTACATTTTGTTTATCTACTCATGGATATCTAGTCTAGACCCATTTCTTAGATATAATCTAACAAAAAACATTACAAATCCAAGTATCTTTAGGGTATGTTGACTTAGAACCTCTAGCATATAGGTCATATAGATGCTATACCCAGATCATATAGATGCTTTCTGTATGTTCCAGATTCCATTTTCCTGAGGAAGTTCTACAATGACTTCCATAGTGTCTTGGCAAATTTATATCCCTCAAAATAATGAGAGATTGTCCTCTTTTCCCACTTTCTCACCAAAATTTTTCTTTTCTGGGATGGTAGCTATTCTGACTTTGCTGAGATAGACTCTTGGCACCTTTAATTTGCATTTTTCTAAAAGCTAAAATCTATTGGACATTTGTAAATTTTCTTTAAGGACTACCAGGGCCACATTTATTGATTTGATGATTTTATTTTTAGTATGTAATTTTAGCAGTTCTTTATATAGTCTAGGTATTAATCTTCTGTCTACTATATAGTGGGAAAGTATTTTTACCATTGAGTAAGTTGTTTCTTCACTCTACTGAAAGTTTCCTTTGCTATGTGGAAGTGTCGTAGTTTGGTTTTATTGCTGTGAAGAGATACGATGATCATGTCAACTCTCATAAAGGAAAATATTTAATTGAGGCTGGCTTACACTTCAAAGGTTTAGTCCATTATTGTTATTTATGGCAAGAAACTTGACAGTGGGCCACCCGACATGGTGTGGAAAATTAAGTTGAGAATTCTACACCTGGATCCCCAGGCATCAGGAAGAGACTGTGAGCCACACTGGGCATAGCTTAAGCATATGAGACCTCAAAGTCTGCCCCCACAGTGACATACTTCCTTCAACAAGGCCACACCTTCTAATAGTGCCACTCTCTATGGGCTGAGCATTCAAACACATGAGTCTATGGAGGCCATTCAAATCACCACAGGTTTTAATTTCCTTTAATCTAATTTGTCAATTCTTAAACTTATTTTGATATCTTGAGTCTGTGTTGTCAGAGATCTAGTCATGTTTATTTGCCTCTATCCTTTGGATGTCTTTTTTTTTTATATGTCTGAGAAATTGATGCTATAATTTTATTGAATATAATTTTTATTGAGTTATCAATGCCTTTAATTTTTTGTTTCAGCTCTTTGTTTCATCCCATGCTTTTTTTAAACCTTTGTTTTCTAATAATATCTCAGAGTTCTTGAACATTTTGTTCATGCTCATATATTGCATTTTTCTCACTAATGTTTATTATAGTATACATTAAACTCAATTCTTGATAGCTTCTGCATATCTGAGTATATTGATGATGTTTTTCACTGTGTTTTTAAATTTCATCTATTGACTTATCTATTTACTTTTCTAAATTCTCAAATCCTTAATGAGTTTTTTCTCTGTTTATCATTTTTTCATACATATTTCCAGTTTTCTCATCTAGTTTGTTCCATATATATATATCATCAAGCTTCCTCTTCTGGTTCAAGACTGGATTCATCTGTTTGTATGCTCTTTGGGGTTATCTATTATTTTTACAAATGAACTTGATATCTTTGTCTGTTTTGTATTACTTTTAATATCTTTGAATTCAGTATTGAAGAGTTCTTCTCCTTTGAAGGAGTTAGGTTGACCTGATTTTCATAGTTTTTGTGTTTAATGAGACTTGTCCATCTATAGTTTTGGGGTATAACTTCCAATTTTATTTTGGCACTTTCTTATTGAGTAGGTTCCTCTTGAGGGGTCGGTCCACAGTACTACTTTTTGAAGAATTTTGTTTTCTATTTTCCAACTGGGAAGCCATATAGTTAGAGTTGTGTTCATATTTGCCAATAAATTTTCAGTCATTATAAGTTACATGGTTTTATATTATTCTATTACAACACCATGAAATCTACTGAAATAACACATACACACACACACACACACACACACACACACACAGAGGGAGGGGATGGGGGGGGTAGGTGGGGTTTGTCTTCAGTAAGCCTAGAGTAGTCTGAGAAGTACAGCCCTAAATGACAGTGCAATTAACTGTGATCTAGGTTGAATCAAATTAGCCCTCATTTTCACAAAAGAACTTAATGCCACAAGTTTCCTAACTCTGTCTTTCCTCATTGTCTAAACTCTTTTACTGATGCATGCATTCCAGAAGACAACCAAAGAACAAATGTAAGACCTTATATTGGGCAGCAGATTTATTTCTCCTCACATTATTTACATAAAGGAAATATTTAAGAGAGAGATAAAAAGAACAAAGCACAGAGAGATGGTTCGGTCGGCCTCTACTCTGCACCATACATTTGTTTATCACTGATACCAAATGCATTGACAAGGAAGAAGAAACACAGGTATCAAGAGAGGGGCTATTGGATCCTCCAATCTGTACTCTGGTACTTTATGCCTCAGTGGTTCGGAAGAAAAAATACTGTCCATCCACTCTTAGAACACTGAGATTCCACACTCTAAGCTATCTTGGTAATGCATGTGGCTAGTAAGATGGGAGATGTTCTCACCTTTAGGAAAATGAAATGTTCATATAAGGTATGGGACACAGTATTAGGTATTCTGCTTAGTTGGATCTATTATTGCTGTGATGAAACCTCATAACCAAAAGCAATTTAGGAAGGAAAGGATATATTTGGCTTATGTTTCCACATTGTAGTCCATCATGGAAGGAATTCAGGACAGAACTCAAATAGAGCATGAACCTGGAGGCAGGAGCTGACATAGAGACCTTATAGGGATACTGATTACTGGCTTGCTCTCTTTGGCTTCCTCTGCCTGATTTCTTACAGAACTCAGGATCACCAGCCCAGGGATGGCACCATTCACAATAGGCTGACACATCATTAATGAAGAAAATATCTTCCAGGCTTGCCTACAGCCTGATATTGTGGGGGCATTTTCTTAATCGAAATTCCCTTTTCTAAGATGTCTTTAGCTAGTGTCAAGTTGACATAAACTTGTCAGCAAAGAAGAGGAAAATAGAAAGAATAGGAATAGTGGGGAAAAAATGTGTTCAACTGTTCAGGATACAATTTCAAACTTGGCAGGTCACATATTGTTTGCAAGTATCATAAACTCAGAAGCAATGTGAAATAATAATAAAAACAAAGTAAAAAAAGGACTGTGGTCCTGAAGATATAATAAATACATCCCATTTTCCTCCCTCTGCTAATCACAGTTTCCTTTAAACCTGGATAAAATTAATATTCTATAAAGATAGGCTCTAAAGGCTACAATAAAAAAATGCCTGAATGAGGGCCACCAAACTTGAGTGAGAATTTAGTGAATCCTATTGACTGACCTAAAGTCTACACTAGAGGAGGCTGAGAGCTATTGTCTCCCTGTTGACCTGGTGTGGTAGAATGGTGTCACCCAGTGAGACTAGAACATCATGACATGGACTTAAAACAACAAATTGACATTTGAACCACAAAAGGGAAGAACAATGTTTATTTTGTGCCACAGTTGGTGTATTAACGGATAAACATATTTAGAAAGAAGCTAGAATTTTTTGACAGAGGAGCTAGAACTTTTAGAATATAACTAAGATTATTTATTGCATGAAAAAATAGAAAAACATTCAACTTGAATGATAATGCAATCAACAGACACATATAAGAATATTCTGAAATCTCAGACAATGATGTAAGAGAGTTATAATGTTGAAACTCCAGTGAGTAATTGTAGACATTCTTGAAACAGAACCAAAAAAAAAAAAAATCCAACAAGAGAGTAGAAGATAAAAAGAAGATGCAAATTACAACTTAGCAAAACAAAGCAAAACAAAACAACACAACAAAGAAAAACCTAGAAGCAAGTCAAGTAAACGGAACTTAAAGACATCCTTGTGATTATCATTCTAATGAAATGATTATTTCTTAGGATTTTAACTTCAAATCATGAGCTCTTCTCCTTGAAACAGGTTTTTAATTCCTGTAAAATAGGGATAATATATAATATCTCTTGGAGTTGATAAAGGAGATATATGTTATAAAAAGAACTTAGAAACACTGTGAATTATTTTGCTGTTAATTTGTAAAAAGCAAGCAAGTAAACAAAAAAGCTCACTTTTGCTCCTGTAGATGAAGTTAGGACCTCAGCCAGTCCCTGAACAGGTAGAGTTGTAGTCCTGATCATATGGAAGGCTGGGAGATACAATCATCTTGAATACCACACATGTTCACAAAAAAATGCTGATGCTAAATAGACTCATTACCTGAATACTGTGACTTGATGCATGATCTCTGTGATCCTGCAGCACAATGGATTCAGAGTAGATACATTTTTTCATGGAAATTTGTGACTCCCTTGATGTATGATGAAGTGCAAATGGTCAATAAGTACATGGAAATTTGTTCAACATCTGTCAGCATGGCTAAATTCACCTGGTAATAATGGCTATCATGAAGCCACCACAGAATGCTGCTGGTGTGTGTGTGGAGAGGAACCCTTAAATTGCTAGTTGGAGTATGAATTATTAAAACTACTGTTGAATAAACATGAAGGTTCCTCAAAAAATTATAACTACAATTGGCATATGATCCAGCTATACTGTGTCTAGGTACATAACTAAAAGTCTTACTTAGGGGTCTAAGTCACCTTATTACAGACATGCCTATACATTCATATGTATTACAGCATTATTCACTAGAGCCGTATTATGGTATCAATGTAGTTTTCAATCAATAGATCAATGGATAAAGAAACAGCAAGTATGTCAGAGGTTTCCTGATTCATAAAAGAAGAATGATATTATGTCACCAGAAGGACGGTAGTGGAGACCACCATCTATCCCTGTGCCTTTGGAGAAAGGTATGACATATTTCCCTTCATGTGTGGAAGCTCAAGAATAAACTTAGGGACTTGACACTAACAAGGAGAATCATACAGATGGTGAAGACGAGGGAGACTAGGGAAAGGGGCATAGGAAAGAAAGTGACAGAGAAGGTATGCAAATGTCATAATGGAACCACCCTATGTAAATAATATACAGTAATATTTTAAATACATCTATTCCTGGGCTTAACTACCAAAAAAATAATAAAAGTAAAAAGAAACAGTGAGCCCAGTTCAGCTTCCCATCTGTTGTCCATGCGTCATGTCCCTTAGCCCTTACTTACATTGCCATTGATCCGAGTAATATTAAACAACATTCCAGCAACGTCGAGCTACTTTCTATAGGTTCAAGATATGTTCGGTTGTCACATTTTCTCTGAGGACAAAGATTTTGTCGTTTTCTGAACAATTTGTAACATCTGAGAGTGAATGAGTGTTTAGGTCATTAATCTGATCCTGATTTAACTTTGGTACTTGGTATCTGTCTAGAAATTTGTCCATTTCATCCAGATTTTCCAAGTTTTTTGAATATAGCCTTTTGTAGAAGGATCTGATGGTGTTTTGAATTTCCTCAGGATCTGTTGTTATGTCTCCTTTTTCATTTCTGATTTTGTTAATTAGGATGCTATCCCTGTGCCCTCTAGAGAGTCTGGCTAAGGGTTTGTCTATCTTGTTGACTTTCTCGAAGAACCAGCTCCTAGTTTGATTGATTCTTTGAATAGTTCTTTTTGTTTCCTCATGGTTGATTTCACCCATGAGTTTGATTATTTCTTGCTGTCTACTCCTCTTGGGTGAATTTGCTTCCATTTGTTCTAGAGCTTTTAGGTGTGCAGTCACCTACCTGTTACCATGTGTACATATCAACTCTAGCAGGACAATGGCCAACAGACTGTGAAAGGACCATGAAATGACTACAAAAGGAGCACTAGGCTGAGGATAGAGTGAACTGAATGAAATCACTAGCAACATCCTGGAGGAGAGAAGAGGTCAGCAGGTTTGAGAAATCTCTGGAAGATTTCAGAAACAGAGATGTTGATCAGAGGACCAACAGCTTGTCACTCACTCATCACCATGTGCCAAACTATGCTTCATATTTATAAGAAGTATCATCCTTACTTTTCCTATTAATCAGAATGCAGGTACTTAAAGAATTTTTTTCTTTTAAAGTGTGTGTGTGTGTGTGTGTGTGTGTGTGTTTATACAAAATGACAAGTACCCACAGAGGCCAAAGGCATTGGATTGCCCTGGGATTAATGTTAAAGGTAGGTGTGAGCTTTTCATCATAGGTGCTAGCAATGGTTTATAACAATCCACATTATAAACGGTGAAGCCATTTATCTCGCCTATTCCAGAAAAAAAAAAGGAAAGAGGATTATAAGCTAGATTAATGTTATTACAATTAAAATAAAAACTAATATCTGTTAATTACTATGTACCAGAGATGATCCTGTATATGTGTTTGCGTGTGTTATTTCATTTTGCAGGATATGATCAAGTCAGAGATCTATATATTCCATGTACCCAAAGGAACTTCAAGTGTCAGAGTCGGAAATATTCTGAGAAACATTTAAAGGAAGTATAAACACTTGTGAGTTGAAGCAAAGTAATCGTGAAGAAAAGCTTCTTGTTTTTCTTTTGGTTGTAATCCTTGATGAAAATGGCATGGGCATGTTTGTTCTGGACAAATCTAGATGTGTAGGAGAACTTTGTCTCGTAGGAGCAACACATTCATACTTGAGCATTATTAGAGATAGTTTGCTATTGGAGACTCCACATTGAATCTTAGGTTCCACTAACTCACTATTCACAAAACTCTATAAAAGCTTGCTTAAAACTTCTGACTTGAGTCTAAGCTAAAGATAATTCCCTGCTGTGAGGGCTCCTAGATAAGTAAATGCCTTGAAGTCAGATCACATTGTCTTTGATTGACGCCATCAACAAAAATAAAGAACTTTAAGATATGTCCTCCACATAGGTTATCTAAATAGTTGAACAGAATCAAAAATTGTCATACTGTATTCCACCTGGTCTAATCCATGAAACTAGTGAGAATACAGCCATGTTTTTTATATATGGAGTATATGGACGAAAACAGCTTAATTGACAAGGAACTCGGAAGCAATCTGGAAGGCAGCAGCACTTGAGAAAGATTAAAATGATAAAATGATTATAAAAATACTAAGGGAGCTTTCACTTTTTGCTTTAAGTGAAAATTAAAACCAAGACCCTCAGCTTCCAGAAACAGTCTTTTTCCCATCCCTGTGCTGAAGGCATTGTCAGGGTGGTAGCTCAGACTGTTTAATTAGATGGTGACTGATAGTTAATCTTGGCTCTTGAATCAGTTCCCTGCTAGCACGCCTCCTTTATCTATTCCATTTCTCCATAGCCAAGTCTCCCCAAAGATCCCAAAGCCCAAACCATCAATTTTAGTTTGGCTTAATTAATTTCCCTTCTGAAATCTCACCTATTGCCTTTGCTCTCTGTTAAGCTTACTAATGCATTTCCCAACAGATTGTATTTGTTTCTTCAAAGCCTGGAGGAAAGGCAATAAGTGTACAATTCCCTTAGGAACATTCTTCAAGGTCTTGATGCAGAGCCCTTCTTTCTTTGCAGTTTTGCTTTAAATCTGCATGCATTTGACATTATTGTGCATGAACAACACGTGGGAAGGACTGGTTAAGGGGGCATAAATCCCAAAGGAGTGGCTGTGTGTTCATTTGAAGTTCTATTTGAGTGAACAAGATTGAACATGCTTCAGCACTTCACACTGTCACCAGAGCTACAAAATCACTTCCTAGAGGAGCTCGCTAGCCTGTCCATGCTCTCTATGAAGGACACAGCGACCACAAGGTTTCAGTGTTGACTAGAGAGAAGGATAAGGTAAGCCCAGACTCTGCCTTTGCCTGGATTAATATGGTAGGATTTCTCTCTGAAGGGCAGCATTGGAAGAGAAGCTAATTTGAGCAGAAAATGTTAATGAGTTCAGTTAGGGAAATGTTGACTTTGATTTGCCTGTGGGACTTGAATAATCTTGACCTCAATTTCCATTCTTTATAGAAAAAAAAAAAAAACTCCTTAAAGAGATATTTTCATTCACTGTCTTAGATCACAGAGCAAGACCCCAGTAGGAGGGTACATACCGAAGCCACTTTTTCAGAAGTGGTCCAGGGGCTGATTTTCTCAAAGCTCAACCTTGTCTCTAGCTGCCAAAGTGTGACTGCAACAGTGCAAATCACAACTTGGAGCATCCAGAATGGGAGGAAAGGTCAACAAAGCCTGCGGCTTTGGATTATTCATTTCCTTCACTTTATAGAATCTCTTAGATTTTGTAAGGCTGGCTCCATGTTTCAGTTCTCTACTTAAATTTGTGTTTGTGAGCCCTTCACTCACAATGTCCTGAAAAACTGCTTTCTACTACCATGTTGAGCATAGGGATCCCCGAGTGAGTGTGCACTTTAGACACAGGTGCAGCCATGTCAAGGACACCAATGTCTTAGTACCATAATGAGGCAAAGCGTTCCAGAGCTGAGGCTCAGAGGAATGACAAAGCTTCCTTCTGGTTCAAAAATGAATGCTCGGGAACCATTGGCTAGTGTGTGTAAAAACTATCAGCCACCAGTTTCCTGCTCCAGGATGATGGCAACCTGAGAGTCCTTCCAGTTAGGCACTTACTGCTGTGACTAGCCAAACCTGCCTCTTCTTTCAGCTGAACACAGCAAGCCTACTGAGGCTCAGGGTTGCAGTGACTACCCTCCATCAGAGCTAGAACAACCCACCTAGCCCTAGCTTGTCAGTTCATGTGTCTGTTCTTACTTCATTCACAAATCATGGCTGTCAGACCAATCTGTGATGCTGTGCAGGGTATGGCACGCTATTTGAACCACTAGGGCTTTCCTAGGGCTTCAGAACCACAGCACTCCCAATGTCATGGTGATATGACCATCCTTGCATGCTCTGCCCAGTATTTTACAATGTTTGCTGTTATATGATAGATCATAAACACATTTAGAGTTGTCAATCTCTCTATTCTGGAATGTAGACTCCCTAAATACCAGAACTAGTCTGCAGTTTTTATTTAACTTGATATCTCTCAGACACAATCTTGCCTTCCAATAACTAGGAGAGACAAAAGCTGCAAATGAAGATTTCATTCTAGGCCATGCTAGAATCCACACACAGAGGTTACAGAGATATAGAAAAAGAAAAGGACCCATGAGCCAGTTTCAATCCCCCTTGGCCTCCTGTGTGTGGACTCAGTCAAGGTTGTAATGGTGTGTGCTTTTTACAAAAGTGAAAATTGAGCTTCAAAGATGGGATGTAACTTCCCCAAGGTGCCACACCCCCTGAATGGGCTAAGAAACTAAACTTCCAGTTGAGTCCCATTCCAAACCAAACAATTTCTCACCTGGATACACTATCTTGAATGCATGTCCTCAGAGAAGAAATTCTCACCTATGCTTTGTTGAGCAGGGGTGTTCCCAGTCCCAAGACACATTGGTGGTAAATATAAGGACTATTCTTTCCCCCAGGGGTCATAGCTTCACACCAACTCATCTCTATGCATTGTTCTTTCCATTAAGGGTATAAAATTCACCACTGCAGACACAAGTGCTGGTTTCTATATGAGAAATATATAGGCTGAGGATGAGAAAGGGTAGGGAAGGGATGAGAGAGGAAAGAGAATGATTATATTATCACAGAGCTCATTACTGTAACCATCTTTGCAACTTGGTGTAAAAATAATATAGCATCTGGGAAAGCCTGCCTCGGTCCTCAGCTTCCTTCAGTTCTGTGATCTCATGTGTGAGTAGGCAAGGCAAGTCTCCAAGTCCATAAACAGGATCAGCATCATTGATCCCACGGAATTCTAGCATCAGAATCCAACCTGGTAATAACCTTGCCATGATAATGGAGCTCTACAAGACCTAGCTCTGGGTAGCCATCACACATGAACTCAGGGCAACAGCTAATTTTGTGGCAGGGAAGTTAGCACTAGTGATGAAGGAGGCATATGATCGTCTCAAGAATCATGAACATTCAGTGTGGCTGGAAGCCAGGAACCTGATTTCAATAGACTTCTGTTTACTTGTCGGTAAAATGAATGTGCCAGAATCTTATTAAAAGAGTTGTGAAGATTAAGTCAGGCCATGAAATAAAATGCCCTAGGGTGGTGTCAGGCAGACAGAACGTGCTCACACAATAAATTCTTTGAGTTTTAAAGGTTTACTTTACTATTTACTTACATGTATGTATATGCGTAGGTGACCATAGAGGCCAGATCATTTGAATTTGGAGTTGAAGGCAATTGAGAGCCACCTGATATAGATGCTAAGAACTAAAACCCGGTAGTTTATGGAAGTGCTTTTCACCACTGAGCCATCTCTCTAGCATCCAAAATCTTTAGTCACATCTTCAAATTGTCTTTTGTCATAGAAGATAGCAGACATCCAGGTGGTGAGGATTAAAGCATGGCCATTGGTAGGAATGAGTTATTTTTCATCCCAACACACACACACACACACACACACACACACATACACACACACACATACACACACACACAGGCTAAAAGTTAATGCTATTACCATTCCATTTTAAAGATTAAAATAATAATAAAGTAAGTAAAAATTAATAATAATAAAAATAAAGGAAAATTTAAGAAACTCTAAAAGGTCACATATATGATGCGAAAGATGAAAGACAAAGCAATGGCTGGCTCTGCATCATGTGGGTTTTCTAAGAAAACAAGCTAAGATGCTCAGGACGTGTTGTGTATAAATCCAAAAGCTTGGGCTAAAGGAACTTTGAAATTCACATTCTTTCTGATGTTCTGTGAGTCTCTGCTCAGGGACAAGAGTAAAGGCATAGCTCTGACTGTTGTTGGCTCTTCTTCTCTGGCTCTTATGTAAAGGAAAGAAGTCCCAGGACCCTGACAGGACACAAGGCAGAGGTAGGAATGGGTAATTTGTAAACAAGATTAAAAAAAAAAAAAAAAGGAACAAAACAAGCTCTGCTTCTTTATCTACCACCTCAGAATAATAAATACAAGCTCTGCTTCAGATCCTGAAATAGTCCCTATTGGGCTCTTCCCTGGCAGCCCAGCCATCAAAATCAATGACGATCATGTTGGCGGTTTGCTAATTGAACCAAACAGGAGGTAACTGGTCTTGAAAAATTCTATAATGAAGTAATTAGTTACTCCATCAGAAAACGGAAATAATAATCACAGATTGTTAAAGCTGAAAATAAACTTCCTGATTATAGATGAGGGACCAGCAGCCAGGCAGTGTCTGAACCAATTGGCACAGCTGTTACAGCCAGAATGGGGCGTGTATCAGGTCTCCCACATGCTGGTCTGGGATGACTTCCAGGCCCACCAGCCCCTAGAAAATTGAGTATCAAATAAATGCTACTCCTTTTCCCAAAGAACTGGAGCATGGAAGATAAAATGGGGAGCCAGGGAATATGCCTGGCCACCTTGGCCCCAGGTGAGAAATGGGAAGACAGAAAGATTTGTGCATCTGATGAGTCTCTTGTCCCAGGTCCTCATCCACAAACAATTTGTTAAGATGGCTAGGTTACTAAGCTTTTGGGAGCGAATCTCACTGGAAAATGGCTAAGTATCATTTGCAAGCTTTTAGAAGAACAAAAATAAATCATATACAGTGAAATCTAATTATCATTACTATCTGAATGACTCCTATTAATTTGGTCAGCTTTTAGAAGAAAATAATCTCACCCATTATATAACAATAACAACATAATAAAGTCTAAAATTGGGGCTCAATTGCTTTCCTTACTTGCTTAAAGTGTCCAATTGCTCTACTCTAATTCTGAGCCATAGGAATTTGTTTGGGAATAGACATGTAAACCAATGACAGCCAACAGCCGACCTTTCTGCACCTTCTGTAAGAATCTCTGAGAAATACTTCCTTCTAAAACATGAAGTCTCTATAGTGCATTGGTCTTGACTCTTGGTTTCATGGGAGGAAAATCTGATTTGCAAGTAATTCCAAGCCAAGGCAACCAAAGTTTGGATACAAGGAGACAGAGAAAGAGACAAGCTAGCAGACAAGGAGAGGAAGAAAGGAGAAATGGAGAAAAATGAGAGAGGTGGGATGGGAAGGAGGGAGGAAATAAGGGAAAGAGGGAAGGAGGGAAGAAAGGAGAAAGGGAAAGACAGAAGGAGGGAAGAACAGAGTAATGAAAATCCTGAGAGCACCAATGATTTGGATGGTTCTCCCTGAATGAGCTCAAAGTCAACTCTTTGCCACAGATTCTCAAGTTTTGAGACGATTTGTGAACAGTCACTTATAGCCACAACTGATACCCATCTGGTAAGCTCTATGTGGCAGCTGCTAGAACATCACCTTTTGTTGTGCTGCGGTGAAACAGGAAACAGCAAGGTGGTGAACACAGCCTGCCTCAGAAAAGTTTAACTATAGTTCTTGTCCCTACAAAGGCTTTGAAAATCCTTGTGCTGATATGAATCCTGTCGCAGACCATTACTGCATGTTAGACCTATGATGAGGTGATCACGGTTTCCCACTTGGCCAAGTTAGAGTGATAGTGAAGACACTTTACACTAGTTCAGCTTCAAACTGGGTATGTTAAGTGTTATTCACAGATTTTCCTCAATTTTTTTACCCCATCTCTTTCTTAGGTAAAGGTTGTTAAGATAACCATTTATAAACCTAGAACAGTGAGTAAACATGGTAACAATGACTGAAATGTAACTACGTGATGATCAAGAAAAAATAAACTTCAATATCACTTTAAAACTATATTTCTATGGGTTACGTATTTTGTATATGTTTTTAACGGCAGCATCTTATCTTATGGAACTATGTAATTCATTTGTCTCTTTGGTGAGGGTCACAAATAATGAATAGATGACTGGATATGGAACACACCTGCTAAGATGATGCCTGGGTTTGTGTGAGGACCCTATTTATTCCTCAGGGAAGTTTCAGTAGTTAAGAATCTTCATAGGGTATTTTCCCCCATTCTTTACTTAATGAGCTCTGGAAATTTGTACATGTCCCTCCATCCCCATCCAGTTGGCCGAGCAAAGATAGTAAGGGCATTTTAATGGAAGAAAGGCCCTGCTATAGATGGAAATAAGGGGTAGCCACTCTTGAAAAAATGAATTGCCATTTTCTATGTATGAGGGACCTACTCGTGTAGAAAACAACCACAGTGCTTGTCCCTATAAAACTGACATTCTGTGTGTGGGAACTGACCTATCACCCCATCCATAAATCAGAAATCTGTCATAAAAGAAGTTAGTACGTGAGGCAGACAGTAAAGCAGCAGACAGTAAAGATAACTAGAGTGTTCAGGAACATAGGTCATCCAAGAGGTGACATCAAAGCAGAACCCTAGGCTATGTTGGACCAAGTATGTGTTATTATACATGTTTGTGCCCTTTTCATATGTGTTCTGTCAAATGTGGGGGATTTGAGGAAAGAGAATGATCCCTTGAGTGAGGAAGAGATGGGAACCAATGGGGAAGGAGAAGATAACAAAGGCAGATAAAGGACAGGGTCAAGAGTAGGCCCTGTTGGGTTCCGTGCCAAAGAACACTTTACAATCTGAATGAGAAGGAAGGATTTTTTAAGTAGATTATCTGACTTAGAATTTAGCAGGATCACACTGGTCTAACATGAGGAGTAAACTATACCTAGGCTAGGATGGAAGAGGGGAGACCAACTTTGAACGATGGCAGTGACGTGAACTGGAATATTCATGGCTGTACTAAGAAGCAGCAGTTTCTGAGTATCATGACCACAAAGCAGCAAAGATTTGCTGACCCACCAAAGAGACAAAGGTAGCTTTGAATTGAAATGAAATGAAAGCTCCCTTGTTAACAATACCTGCATGATTGGAAACAAGAATTGGACCATATACACAGCCTTCATCTTCCCTAAAAGATGGTCCATGACTTCTGCTAAAGTCACTTTAGAGCTCAGTAGATAAAACCTAATTAGACAAAACTGAAGACCAGAATCCAAATTCCCAGAACCATGCAATCCTAGACTCTATAATCTCAATATTCAGGAAGCAGAGATAGGAAATCTCCAGGACAAGCTGGCTACTTAAACTAGCTGTAATTGCTGCACCATGGGTCAGTGACAGACCATGCTCCATTGAAAGGCAAATTGTTGAAGAAGTTTCCAATATCAAGTTTGGACCATAAAAACACTCGCACACATGTACATCCACAAACATGCAAACCAACACACACACACACACACACACACACACACACACAAATTAGTTGGTGAACTTTTTTTAAAAAGTTGAATTTTACAATATTCATATTGGGGCTGGAAAGATGGCTAAGAGGTTGATAGCACTTGTTGCTATTGCAGGACACTAATCAGTTCCCAGGATACACATGGCAGTTCACATCCATCTGTCAAATGAGTTCCAGGAAATTCAATGCCCTTTCTGGCCTCTGAAGACAGAGGTATCTAATGGTGCACATAAACACATGCAGGCAAAAACTCATACACAATAAGTAAATAAGAAACTTAACAAACAAATCAATCTAAAATGTCCACAGTGATTCGTTTTTATGAAACAGAATTGGTGACTAAGGCATCTTATAATCATTGGTTTATACAACTGTACTTTTTTTGTGAGAGTGACCAGACAATGGCTGGTCCAGCTTGAATCTATGCCATGAGAGGGAGCATACCCCTGGCATCACCTGGAGGGCCAGCACCCAGAGTCTGGATAACCCAGAGACCTAGGATAGAACCAAACATGACTAAGTAAATGTTAATGAAAGTATTCCTAATGATATTCTGCTATACTAATAGATTGAAGTCTAGCACAATTGTCACCAGAGACGCTTTACTTAGCAACTGATAAACACAGACACAGATTCAGACACTCACAGCCAAACATTAGGCAATACTTGGGGAATCCTCTGGAAGAGGGGTAAGAAGGATTGTAGGAGCCAGAAGAGGGCATTGCCACCAGAAGAAAACCCACAGAATCTACTAATACTGGCTTGTAGAGACTCAACCACCCACCCGGGAGCCTGCATAGGACTGACCTAGACCCCCTGCACATATGTCATAGTTGTGGGGCTTGGCCTTTCTTGTGGGCCTCCTAGGAGTGAGAGCAGGGATGTCTCTGATTATGTTGCCTGCTTTTGGGACCATTTCCTCCAACTGGGTTGCCTCTGCTACCAGCCTAGATAGCAAATGAGGTGCTTAGTCTCACTGAAACTTGATAAGCCATATCTGGTTAATATACGTGACAAACCTCCCCTTTTCTAAAGTGAACCAGAGAAAGAGGTGGGGAGAGGACAGTCACGGGGCAAGGACTGAAAGGAGAATCTGTGGTTGGATGTAAAGATAGATAGATAGATAGATAGATAGATAGATAGATAGATAGATAGATAGATATGTCTTTCTCTTAATAAATCATGTAAATTCAGTTTTTTTTAGTTATCTGCTTCAGAGGTTAAGTCCATTATCAGCATGGTGAGAAAAATGGCAATGTGCAGACAGACATGGTGCTGGAGGAGCTAAGAGTTCTACAGAAGAAGGCTACAGAAGAAGACTGTTCTATAATGGGTGGAGATTTAGCATAGGGGACCTCAAAGCACTCCCCCAATGGTGCCACACTTCCTGCAACAAGGCCATACCTACTCCAACAAAGCTACACTTCCTAATAGTGCCAATCCCTAGGCCTTCAAAGACATAAGTCCAGGTGGGCCATACTTATTCAAACCACCCTATCATATTTGATTGATGTCTGTAGGAGACCTACACTTTTCTGAGGAAAGGAGAGGAAGTAATGGTGGTGATGAATCTCGGGTAGAGGGGTAGTAAAGACACAAGACTTGGTAAAAGGGATAAAGAAAAAACTAAAGTTATGGTGTAATATATGTGAGAAGTATAAAAAAGAAAAACTGAGAAAAAGATAGGAAATAAACACAATAAAAATGCAAAACAAATTATCAAAAACCTGGACATGAACCCTATCCACAGACAGTCTTCATTTCTCCAACAGTGAAACTTGTACTTTCCAATCTCAAGTGTGATTCTATCCTTAGAGAGCTAAATAGTCCACCAGAGTTCACATTCTTTTAATATACTTCTCCACTCCTTTTCTTCTTATTTTTCAGAATCCAGGAGTAGGAAGCTTCATTGTTATCCAAATCAAGCAAAAAGCCTTTCTTGCTGTTTACTTGCTTAATTAGCTGTCTTCATTGTCTTCTTCCATAACTTTGTCTCTCTGCCAAACCAGATGCCGATGCACGTAAGCACACCTTGAGATCAATAGCAATTTCAACCATATCTTGCTTACCATCAGCTACCATAGATCTATGTGCCTCTTCATCTTTAGTGCAAGAACATCATTGGAATAATCCCAAATGTTTCTATATCCAAAGAAGTAACTCCAGACTGATGGCCATCAGGCTTCACACAAGTGTACCTGCTTCCATGGTACTTGCCAGATGAAATGCATATCATGACACCAGATGGTAATTTTGACATGCCTTCATCCATTTCTACTTTCCCAGGATTTCACACGACATAAGCAACCACGTGAATTTTGCCTCCTGTGTATCTCTGCAGCCCTTTGGCCATACTCACAATTCAATCATAAAAGCCTTCTCCATTTGTCAAAATCTTAAACTGTCAGCAGATTCCCAAATTGGCAAGTGTTGAATTTTCCCATGGGATATTCTTTTAACACTTTCTTATACTTGTCTGGTGGCCTCCTACTAAATCTCTGATCTATGCCAGCTGCCTTTTCTAGAACTCTGTTCTCAACTTTTAGGAATTCTGCTCATATCTTCCCAAAGCAGGCAATGCTCACTCAGAAATAACACTAATACAAGTCACTAAAATTTCATAGTGAATCATTTGTTTCTGCGGTGATGCGGTGGGTTGAGACTGAAGGCACTCTTATTTATTGTTATAATCATGGAGTTGATTAGAGATTCAAACTAATGTGATTAGGAAAAGAATTGATGGAATTAATGGATAGATGATATTTTACCAATTGTGTACAAAATGCACTATTTTCAGTGATTGTGAGAGTAAATGAAGATCAGAGAATCTTATTAGTAGCAATCATTGAATTTTACTAGTCTGGGTTTTTATCATGGTGTCTGCCACACCATGAATGTGTACATTTCTCTTCCTTTTGAAAGGACTTCTTGCCGTTTTCTATTCTATTTTACCATTCTCATTTCCCAGCATTCCTTACCTTTAAGCCAGGCAGTTTCTTAATCATTTTATATCCTCTCATCTACATGCACCTTTGCATCTTTCTATGAGGATTTTCTCTCACTACAAGACCTACTTTGGGCTATATTTAATCATATTTATTTCTCTTAGAGTCCAGACTTAATTCAAATAAAAGTTGCCCACTGCTCTGCTGAGCCCTTTGAACTTGGTGTCCTGTTAGTTTTCTCACCATATCTCCCATTTTAGTATTGTATCCAGGACAAACACAAATCTAAGGGAAAGTGGCCAAAGTAAATTAAATAAGGGAACAAATGCATGCATGGAAATATGTGTGGCTGGGTGAAATAATTCATGAATAAAATGAATAAAGAAGAGAAGTAAATGGATTTGCCCTGAGAGATAAGGGTGTACAACCAGCCTCATCTCAACTAAATCTCAGATATGTTATTACCAATACAAGTCATCCAGAAATAAGAATCACAATGGGCTGTGACTCATTCTTCTAGGTCCACACAGGATGGTGTCATCCACACTGGATATGGAGTGCCTATGTGACAAGATAACAGCAGATACTATTGGGTAAACACAACTTTCTTTTCCATAAAAATCCCGTGTAATGCAAATGTCTCTAAAATTCAGTGTCAGACGCTTCCTGTGATTAAAATTGTCCACAGGCAAATATCTCACCAGCAGACAGATCACATCTCTAAAGTGTCAACATGCGGGCTTGTCCAATTCTAAAATAATCTCAACTCTGCAGACTCTGTTACTGCTTTGGAAAGGAAAATGGGAGAAGCGAGCCTTAAAGGCATTTCAGTTGGGAATAGATCTTCTTTATGTTTCTCTTGTTCTTAAATGCTGCTTCCACTGGGTATTTTAACAGTAGGAATTAGCACTGGAAATCAGTAAAATTCTTGCTAGAGCATTTGGAAACCCACACCAAAACAACAATAGCAACAAAAACAATAACAACAGATGATGGAAAAGTAAGCAAGAAGACAGCTGCAAAAGGCAGCTATGGTTTGTCGGGATGGAAATGCATTGCTATGATTATGCAAACAAGAAGAGAGTCGCCCCTTCTGTCCTACGATCCTTCGTTTTATTTATTTATTTATTTTATTTATTTATTTATTTATTTATTTATTTATTTATTTATGCTTTTAGCACTTTTCACTGATGGACCCGAAGATCTGGAAAAGTAGACACATGTGCAGATCCAGCCCCAGGTCCAAAAGGGAGATACAGATGGTGGAGTCAGTGCGGAGAGACTGAGTCAGTAGCTTAGAGAGAGATAAATACAGGAATACTGTTTCCTAAAACTTCAGACACTTGTAGTAGAATAACAAAATATTCTTTAATAACATGGAGATCTGGCAGAAGAGCAGCCGAATAAGCAAAATGCAAATGAGAGAGCAGGAAGGAAAGCTCATTTTCTTCTCTTTACAATGGCTTTCAGAGCTAGTGGGAAGAGACCCAAATGGAAGATACCAGGTTTCAGAAAATTAAAATGTTCCTATGACAAAGACTAAGTGTCTATATAATATATATATATATATATATATATATATATATATATATATATCTGCAAAAAGATACTGGAGTAGGGGGGTTGTTCTTTTCCTAGTGAAACTGAGCCGATTTATATTCCATAGGAGAACAAGCAGAATACTGGTTGAAAGTAGGGCAACAGACTGAAGAGGCCTACTGCTGAACCTTCCTTGGTCTATATTTCCTCATTAGGACAACGAAGACACAAAACTACACCTCTCCCACTGTGTGTCAAATGGGATTATTTTAAGGAAGAGCTAGGCACATAGTAAGTTGTTAGGATGCTACTAATCACATACTACCCGTGGTTACCTCTACTAGGGATCAGGTTTACTCTATTCTGCAATCCACCATCCTTTGTCACATTTTCTCTAACAATGAAGACATTGGCTGGAGGTTATGAATGAATGTGGAATGTCCTCTGTAGGCTCCATTTGCTCTCCAGCTAGTGGCACTGGAGAAAGTGGGACAGAGCGGGTGGGCCTTAAGACTTGATATCACAGACCCACTTCGTGCCTGCCATCTGTTCCTGAGTGTGGATGAGAGGTAGACACTCTGCCTCCTATCCCTTCAGGCATATATTCCTCACATGCTGCCATGTCTTCACTGCCATGATGGACTATGTCCTCATGGAGCCATAAGATCCAATAGACCTTCTCCTCTTTAAGCTTCTGTGACAGGGTTTTATCATGTAACCAGAAACTAAAACAGTCCAAGACATATTCCTGGAAGGCCATGTGTTATTGGAATTTCTCAGATGAGAGAAGTTCATCTCTGTTTTCTACACACAGATTTGTCAGTCCTATCTGTCACTCAATCTATTTCTGGAGGATAGAATAGTTTAGTGTCCTCTGACTGACACAAAATGATCTTTTCTACTTAAGGCCTGAGCCAGGCTCTCTTGATGACTTTTCCACAACTGTTCTGGCACAAGCCAAGGCCAGGTTAGAGAAAGAATCAACTTAGATAAATTATTTCTTTATACAAAAGCTGGAAGAAGATTATATTCTATTGATAAGCCAAACAGTAAGCTAATTTAAAAAATTGTATGAAACCAAACTAACTAAAGATTTAGACTTCTGATAGAGAGGTTTACATGGAGAAGAGAATGGGATGGTAGGGCAGAATAAACATTAGGAAAAGAACAACTAATATGAAGAATCTTACTTAGACACATAGATACAACCATTTCATGAGTCTTACAAATTATATATTTTTATAAAAAAAGCTTACAATTTTAAAATAATATTGATAGAAAACAATACATAAATTTGGGCTGGCTATCGCTAGGACATAGAAATTAGTGTAAATCCATTTATTGACACAAAGAGAAATCAGCATCAATGATTCAATCCCATCTTCAAAATCAAGTTATTCTTCAGCACACTGAACTCTTCCCACAAGTTGTTACTATTTTAGTTTGTTCTCTTTATCCACATGCTCATCCTTTGGAGGTGTGATTTTTTTTTTTCCTTTTTACTATAGCTGTTGCCAATGTTATCAATGGCTGATGTTTAAACTTTTTTATGTTTTTTCAGAGTACCATTGATGCTTTCAATGCACACTCAGATTTTATGACCACAGCACTATACCTTCAGAGGGAGGTGGAGCTTTCCATTACTGTGTGCTCCTACATCCTGATCTGAGCAGCTATTAAAATAGTAATAAAGCGTCCATGTGTCAAAACAAATTTTTCCTTCTTCCAAATCATTCTTGGCTAGTATTATCATAATTACTAAAGGATCTGCTCTGGGAAAGAAAAGATGACAAAATAGTAATAGCCTTGAGATGAAATGTAAATTCCATATTCATTTAGGACTTTGTTAATTCTTTGACTCTTTTTTTTCTTTCCATTCTTTTTTTTTTCTTTGCAATTCACTTCAATCCTTTATTGTAATCCCCATCAGCAGTGACATCTTCAGCTCATGATTCACTTTGCAGTGATTTCATCAGTTGGTTAGCACACTAATGTCTAATGAAGGAATTACTACCCTCCCCCCAGATGATGAGGAAACTGACAGAGGTACTGAGCAATTTCTTGAACAAGGTCATGCAGCTGGCAAGAGAGAGATGCTGGGAATGGAGCCCAGCCTGGTCCAGTGCCAAAGCTCAGACCTTTTTTCAGAAATCCCTATTATCACCAGGTCTTCATTTTCAACTCCTTGTCAGCCTCAGGAAATCACCTGAAAAATCTGCCGTGTTTAGCAAAGATATTGTGGTTTTATCTTGGACAGACATGGACCACAGATGCTCCTTCTGAGTCTTCTCTGCACCAGAAGCTCCTAAGGCTAAGCTGCAATACATCATCTACCTGTGGAAATGCTGTTGGCCGAGGGCCTGTGCACTCTCTTGTAAATGGGGGGAGGGAAGGAGGGTGGTAGTGCTCTAGTTAACTTATACTGTTGAATCCTACTGAAAGGGATAGTGGGATGCAAAAATAATATCTACAATTGAAATTCTGGTCTTCAAGGAGAAACACTACAGGAAAAAAAGGAAAAGGGAAGAGGTGAATAGGTAGAAAGAACCAGGAGTCGTATCAATGGCTGTGATGCCCAGTCAGATTTCAGGTGACCTCCAAAAGACTCTTATGATAATAAGTGAATAGCACAATGTGAAATGAGAAGCCATATGCTGCAGAATGGTGTGTATAAAACAGTCCAATTATCTGCCAGAGGCAGAGGTAGCAGAGGTCCTCTAACAGTGACCTGACCCATCTATTCTGCTACACTGAACAACTTTAAACAGATATCCAGGCATATTCTACTGATCTTTGAATCAATACTGCCTCACATGTACTGAATTATTAATTTGGGTTAGATCCTTTTCGAAACCACACTCCTCTATTTCCTCCTCTACTCATCACAGCAGCCTTTTGCAGGCGAGTAGTACTAAGCTCAGAGGGGTAAAATAGCATGTTTAAGGTTGCAATGCAATAACCTTTCTCGTTGTAACTTGTCTCATTCGTAAAGCCAGGATTGCTGTGAAGATGAAATGAGAAGGGGGGAAATCATCTATCGGAGGAGAGTCTGACATGCAGCAAACAGCACATCTCCATTGTGTCTTAAAGCAAAAGCACGGGTGGGATTGTAAGCCCTTGGTTCCGATCCCAGGTTTTATAGTCAAATACACTTGTTACATCATCTTCCGAATGAGTGATTTTGCTGTCACTAAAATCTAATAATAATATAAGAATCTAACACCCTTCACAATAGTCACAAATACTATAAAATACCTTAGTGTGACTCTAACTAAGGAAGTGAAAGATCTGTATGACAAGAACTTCAAGTCTCTGAAGAAAGAAATTGAAGAAGATCTCAGAAGATGGAAAGATCTCCCATGCTCATGGATTGGCAGGATTAATATAATCAAAATGGCTATCCTACCGAAAACAATCTACAGATTCAATGCAATTCCCATCAAAATCCCAACTCAATTCTTCACTGAGATAGAAAGGGCAGTTTGCAAATTCATCTGGAATAATAAAAAACCTAGGATAGCAAAAACCATTCTCAACAATAAAAGAACCTCTTGGGGAATCACCATGCCTGACATTAAGCTGTACTACAGAGCAATTGTGATATAACTGCATGGTACTGGTACAGCAACAGACAGATAGATCAATGGAATAGAATTGAAGACCCAGAAATGAATCCACACACCTATGGTCACTTGATCTTTGACAAGGGAGCTAAAACCATCCAGTGGAAAAAGGACAGCACTGTCAACAAATGGTGCTGGCACAACTGGCGGTTATCATGTAGAAGAATGCGAATTGACCCATTCTTATCTCCTTGTACAAAGCTTAAGTCTAAGTGGATCAAAGACCTCCACATAAAACCAGAGACACTGAACTGTATAGAGGAGAAAGTGGGGAAAACTCTCGAAGATATAGGCACAGGAGAAAAATTCCTAAACAGAACAGCAATGGCCTGTGCGGTCAGATCAAGAATTGACAAATGGGACCTTATGAAATTGCAAAGCTTCTGTAAGACAAAAGACACAGTCAGCAAGACAAAAAGGCCACCAACGGATTGGGAAAGGATTTTTACCAATCCTAAATCTGATAGGGGATTAATATCCAACATCTACAAAGAGCTAAAGAAGCTAGACTCCAGAAAAATGAATAACCCCATTAAAAAATGGGGTACAGAGCTAAACAAAGAATTCTCAATTGAGGAAATCCAAATGGCTGAGAAACATCTGAAAAAATGTTCAACATCCTTAATCATCAGGGAAACGCAAATCAAAACAACACTGAGATTCCACCTCACACCAGTCAGAATGGCTGAGATCAAAAATTTAGGTGACAGCAGATGCTGGCGAGGATGTGGAGAAAGAGGAACACTCCTCCATTGCTGGTGGGATTGCAAGCTTGTACAACCATTCTGGAAGTCAGTCTGGCGTTATCTCAGAAAATTGAACATAGTACTACCAGAAGATCCAGCAATACCTCTCCTGGGCATATACCCAGAAGATGTTCCAATTGGTAAAAAGGACACATGCTCCACTATGTTCATAGCAGCCTTATTTATAATAGCCAGAAGCTGGAAAGAACCCAGATGTCCCTCAACAGAGGAATGGATACAGAAAATATGGTACATTTACACAATGGAGTACTATTCTGCTATTACAAAAATGAATTTATGAAATTCTTGGGCAAATGGATGAATCTGGAGGACATAATCCTTAGTGAGGTAACCCAATCACAAAAGAAGTCATTGGATATGCGCTCACTGATAAATGGATATTAGCCCAGATACTTAGAACACCCAAGATACAATCAGCAAAACACATAAAAATCAAGAAGGAAGACCAACGTGTGGATACTTCATTCCTCCTTTGAACAGGAAACAAAATACCCATGAAAGGAGTTACAGAGACAAAGTTTAGAGCTAAGATGAAAGGATGGACCATACAGAGACTAACCCACCAGGGGGGATCCATCCCATAATCAGTCACTAAACTCAGACACTATTGAATAGGACAGCAAGTGTTTACTGAAGGGACCCTGATATAGCTGACTCCCACAGAAGTGGATGCTCACAGTCATCTATAAGAGGGAGCATGGGGCCTACATTGGAGAAGCTAGAGATAAAACACCAGGAGCTGAAGGGGTCTGCAACCCTAGAAGAGGAACAACAATATGAACTAAACAGAACCCCCAGAACTCGTGTCCCTAGCATCATATGTAACAGAAGATGGCCTGGTCAGCCATCATTTGGAGGAGAGGCCCCTTGGTACTGCAATCTTTATATGCCCCAATACAGGGGAACGTCAGGGCCAAGAAGTGGGAGTGGGTGGGCAGGGGAGCAGGGAGGGGGGAGGGGACTTTCGGAATAGCACTTGAAATGTAAATTAAGAAAATATCTAATAAAAAAGAATACATAATAAAAAAGAATCTAACTTATAGTGCTATTGTAAGATGTAAAAGATGTTGTGTATTTTGATATGCAGAATATTATTATGGCCACCATGACCTCTGCCTTCTGGTATCATAACTAGTGTAACTCTTTCCTCCTCTGTGTGGTAGATACCTGCTTTGCTTCTAATCTGTATGTCAGAAAGTCCAGTGATCTTCATTAAAGAAAACTTTGTTTTAGTAAAGGAGAGAGAGAGAGAGAGAGAGAGAGAGAGACTCCTGCTGACCCCAAAGAAGTAAATAGCCATGCTATCAACTGAACATGAAACATGAAGAGGGCCATGAGAGGCAGAGCTAGGACTAGGGAGGGTTGACTCCATGTAGTATCCAGTAGTAAGCCAGAGCACTCAGTTACACAGCCACTGGATGTATGCAAACAGGCCTGGAAGATAATGCTTCTCTGGTTAATTCACCAAGAAAGAATACAGTCCAGCTGGCAAGGTGATTTCAGCCTCGTGAGTCCTTGAACCAAGGACTCGGCACAGACCTTCTCCCCCAGGAACTGACAGGTAACAGTGCTCCTGTTTTAAGCTGACAAGTTGTGGTAATTAAATATGTAGCAGAAGGTGACTAATACATGCATGCAAGGCATTTGACATAGTTTTTTCTTGTAAGAGCCTTCGGGAATATTTGATGTATTATAAACTTACACTCAGACACACACACACAAATAAGCATTTAAAGACATTTACATAACAGTCTTAAGTGAATGACTAATGCAGTTACTGCTTATATTTCTTCTATACAACAGGAAGATTTTTTTAAGGTATTAGTGGTTAACATTTCCTGGTGAGGTAGAGTAACAGACATACATAACTGTATTCCATGAGTCTCAGAAGTTGTGGGTACATAACAATCAGCCAAGCACCTAGACTATTGAAAGCCAAATAAAATGGATTCTGTGAATTACATAGGATGGGGAAAAATGTACAGTAAGCTATGTCATTTTCTAGACTTTCCTCATATTACTAAATTAAATGACAATTTTTAGCTGAGAGAATAATAGAAGCAAACATTTTATGGAACAGCCATGATACAAATATACATGTGTTTTAACAAAAAAAAAAAAAAAAAAAAAAAAAAAACCTTTTTAACAGCTGGTTGGAATTCAGTCTGAGATGAATCCATAAACATGAATTTTATAACCTGCTTAGTGGGTTATTAAGCCAGGAATGAGCCTGGCTTTAATCTATCAGTCATTCCAGGAATGGAAAGAAAATGCCTTCAGAATGCAGACGGCTCCTACATGTACACTATTGATGTAGGTGCATGGGTGGTCCCTTTCCAACTCGAGACATAGAGAACTGGACAGCAAGACCATAAGCACACCAGCAGAAGGACTGAATGGTAAACAGAAGGGAGGCCCGTGTCCTGCCACAGAGTTCTCCGTGGCTAGACCTTAGAGTGGAGGTCCCACTTGCTCCATTTTGCCTTTCAAAACTCAGCCTGGGGGTGTGCTTTGCTAGTTTGTTTGAATCAACCATAAATGGGGAGGAGGATGTCATCTCAAATTGCCACACCTATTCTTTCCATAAGGAAATCATTGAGCGCCAGTTTAATAACAGTAAGAATGGATGCAAAAGAACCGAGCCGTTTAGTGACTTAGACACTGTGTGTACTTGGAGAGCGGATCTGAGACTCATGGTTTATGTGCTGTGGCTCACATCTCTGACTATGTTGCATCATAGTAATGTAGGTGTCAACATCATGGCGGCTATGTTCAATATGAATCAGCTCCAAGAGATTAATGGTGCCTGGTTCTGAAGGGCTTTGGAGATGCTGTCACAGAAGTTGAGAAATGTGCTTCAACCATAGCACTTGACGGCCCAGACAGTGCAATGGAGAGCTACCTGACTACCTAATGACCACCCAACAGTCTTCAGACTGACCTTCTGCTCATGCTGATATTTTTATTTTTTTATGTTACAAACAATACAGGGCTACTGCATCAGAGGATACTCTCAAAAACCTGCCTTCTCTGAAAGCTACTGAGTTGGTACAATAGATAACTACAATTTATGTCAAGGTCTTTCTAAATGCCAGTCTTCAGTACTTACAGCCAGCTATATGCATATATTTGCCTTTCACTCACTTATGAAAAACTGTCAACAGCATTGTTCACACATGGAGGCCACAGTCATGATGAAATAAATTACTATTAGGCAATTAGAATGGGTATTAAGTATTCCCCTTTATGCTATACACATCTTTCCTCTCTCACTCTCTGTCTGTCCTATAAATTTCTTTTAGCTTCTATTGTATTCCTCAAGAAAAAAAAATGTCAAATTAACGAATAAAATAAAACAGTCATGCTAGTTCCAAAGTGTGTATGGCTATACAGCCAAAAGAACAGATGTGGAGAAAGATAACCACAGAACCAGGGACTCATACCACTGTGGGAAGGCTAAATGGCTTGGCTTAAAGATGCCACTGAGAATGGGATCTGGAGGCAGTCTTCATGGATTTGAAGCCTTGTTCTGCCTCCCAGTCTCTGCTCATCACCCACGCAAGTTACTCCTGACTACCCATCATAGTAAAATAATAATAGCAGTTAAGTCATGGAACTATTCAGAGAGTGACATAGACAAAGAGCTTATAATGGTAGCTGACATTTGGTGAGCATTCAATAAATGCTAGCCTTCTTTATTGCAAAGGGCACCAAACATTTCCATCCAGATCCTATATCTCTTTACTTAACATATGCATTAACTTTTCCTGTATATTTTAAAGAACTGTCTAGTAAAATCTCTCATACCTTAAGTGACTTTGAGAGTCAATCAAAAGTTCTCATAATTGTTTCAATTACTTTTCTCATTGTTATGACCAAGTGCCTGACAAGAAACAACATACAGAAGCTTTTATTCTTCTATCACGAAATAGAGAGAGATGAATGTTGGTGTTTAGCTAGCTTTCTTCTTAGTCAGTTCAGAACTTCAGGTTATAGAATGATGAGACCAACATTCAGAGTAGTTTTTCCCATATCAATACTCCAAATGTAGACACTACAACACAGACATGCCAGAGGCTTGACTCCCAGGTGAATCTATACCTTGTCATGTTTATGTTAAACTTAGATAATTATATTAGATTTAAAGGATTAATTAGCAAATACTTCTAAGACTCCGTTGTATACTACACATTGATTTTGTTATTCAGCTCCTTCCCAAAACTACTGTAGGTATAATTTGTTTGTTCCTTTATATATAATAGGCCTTCTGATATTTTCTTTTCACTCCAGTTACTCTTGTCAGGATCTTAATCCAGACTGCCTGGTTTTCACTGTATTTCTTCTGTCTGCCTTTTTTCTCTTTATCTCTGTGAAAAGTTATAGATGCATTTCCTCACTATGTTTCAGTATCCTTAGCTTAGAAGTATAGAGAACCTTGACTCCACCCCAGTATGTTGTTGGGCTAGCCTAAGATTTGATTCAGGGAACCTCCCTATGAATGCTCACTACAATTATTACTCTGAAATTACAGAACACTTATCTCTCTCCTTAGCTTCTTAGTGAAAGTCTGTTAAATGTATGTTCTACCAACAACAGAAGCTGGCAGTTGGAAACAGGTGGGTATAATGTGGAATAAAAGATGCACAGTGTTCAAGGAGGCTGAAATGTGTAGCGCTCTAGCCTTGAAAGCCAAACCCTCTTCCAGATGTCACCGCACTCCTGTCTCTCCAGTTTTCTTGGCAACAAAAGCCAATAGACCACCTTAGTTTGGAAAATTCCACCCATGGTCCTGCTTTCCACATTGTCCCCAGGGGAATTTATGCCAGTCATGAGCCTCAAATGGTGTTGAGGAAAAAAAGGGAAATGGAAAAGAAAGGTAGAGAAAAAGGTTGAAAATTTAAATAAGAATGCTTAGTGATGGAAAGTCCCAAACTTTATGATCCTTTATGATTCTTTGGGTTCCGTGGAGTATGTGCCAAGAGGGTAAAAACAGAGAGGTTAAATCTTCCTAACAGACCTCACAAACAAGCTAAGCCGAGAAATTTATGAGAAGGATTAGCTTACCTACAATGAGTACCCCTTTATACACAGGATGCAGACGGGACACAGGGACTCTCCTGAGAGGCACTGCCTCCCACTTCCTGGGAGGGGTTCTAAGAGGAAAACCTAACAAGCACTTGAACAAAAGTTTGATCTCCAAGAGGGAAAAGACATCCTTTGGCATGGGACGGAAGGAAGCTGTGAGTATTGCTAACATCTGAGGTCGCCCTTTGAAAACAGAAAAAGAAAAAAAAATGTCTTGCAGCCTTCTCAAAGCAAATAGTGAAGCAGATGTATGATTTTCCTGCAGGGTCAGTAGTGTTCATTGAGCCTGGGCCTCTTGTCTGCAGCCTTTAGCCTCTTCTTTATAACATATACAATTACTTCTCTGAGAAGCTCTTGCTAAAAGTCTCACTACTTTTTTTGACTTTCCATCAGATTTCACTATAATGAAAACACTTCTCAAGATAATTTCAGATCTAAATTTCACAATTATCTGCCTGGGGTCTGAGCATCTTTTTTTTTTTTTTTTTAACTCATCTAAGCTGCCATATTTGATGATGAAAAATTCTAGTCCCTAGTATAAATATTAGACTCTACACTCTGGCTCTGGAATCTAAGCTGAGTGATATTAAGACACTTTTAAGATTTCCTTGTCACCTGCCACCTTCTGTCAGATTTTTGTCAGGGTGTGTGGTTTTGTTATTGTTGTTTCTTTGCTTGTTTTTAATATCACAGTGATTGTCCAACATGGGAAGGACTATATAAATTAGGGTGGCCAATGGATGCTATCACGTATGGCAGACTTAGAGATGCTGTGATGAGGATGGTCAAATCCTTCACTCCCTGGAGGGATTTGTGTGCAGGGAGGGCATGGCCAAAGAGCTAAGGACCACAGTTATTAGGAGCAAGGATGCTGGGAAAGTATCTATTCCTGTGAAACCACTGGGAAAGGCATCCTGGGGAAAGATTCCTGTGAGAGGAATCTCCTAGGCTTGCAGGAGAGAGCACCTGGCAAGATGAAGTTTGCAAAGGAAAGGTGTGATGGCAGCCACTGGATGATGCAGGAAGGAGGACTTAACTGTGCAGCTGCAGGGAACCTTAAGTTAAAATACTATTCTCAACAGCATTTCAGCACTAGGGCAGCCTTCCTCATGGCTCCATATCATCCTGAAAAAAAAAAAATAGTGGATCCTGGAGGTAGAGATATTGTGTTATGTACTCCTCACAACCCTGTCCATGTCTCCACTTTAAGGACAGTCTGAAAAGACTGAACCTCTCTTCAGATTTCAGACTCGTCTACCTCTTTCCAACGCTTCACCTTTCTATTTAAAGAAAATTCTTACCTATTGTGAAGTTTTGAATATAAGATAGTGTACAAAACACATGTGACGTGCCCACAGAAATAAAGAGTGGCAGTTGGTTTTCTATGGGGAGGAACTTTTCTAAATGGTTTGTAGATGTGTATGTGTGAAAAGACTAGGAATCTGGAAGTCAAAGGCAGTCCTCTGCCTAGTACTTTTCCCATTAAGTTTTAAACATGTATGCCTTTCAAAAGAAAATGCAGTCCATATGTTTCCAATCCACTTGCAGTTAATATATTCAAAATGCTAGGTAATAATTTCTGTCACTCAAGAAGTTCTCTGGAACATGGATTTTCTTTTTGTCCTCTTTCTCTTGAGATAAGAATTTGGAAGTTTGCTCTCGAATAGAAAGAAAAGGAAATGGATGGAAAAACATCCGTTTGGAAAAAAGATTCCCTCCCCAGAGAAATTCTTATTTCATGGTCCTTACCTGGACACAGTGGCATTCCACTTTACTGGAAGGGTGACTTCATATTTTAACTGGCCAAGACCAGTTCCAGTGGATATCCCTTATTCCAGCATCATTATCTGGCAGTCTCCCTGTGACTTTGCATGCTTCAAAGGGAAAATGATGTGGTACCCTAGATGCATAGAGGTCTGATGTATCTATTCTGCCCCCTGGTCCTTTGTCATAATCCATACCAAAAGGAAGGAAGGAAGGAAGGAAGGAAGGAAGGAAGGAAGGAAGAAAGAAAGAAAGAAAGAAAGAAAGAAAGAAAGAAAGAAAGAAAGAAGAGATTCAGACTGCAAATTTAAGCTTCAAGCTCCTGAAGGAGTCATCAATTTCTAGTACCATATTATTAAATATAAAAAAAGGAAGGCAAATTCAGATCAAAAGAGAAATATCTTATTGAGCCTAATATAAAATATTGTTGAAAACATATTAATACAAAATAACAATTTACATTCAATTATTTGTATAAAGTCGTGGAGATTTAGGGCTCTTTTCAAACTGAAACATCTTAGGAATATCTTAAACTTTCAAATGCATGTAAGGTTATTATGTACTGTTCTAGAAAGTTCAGATGGCTACAGAATGATTATGCTATGGATATGAACATTATCATTTGGATAAAGTTAAAGTGTACATAAAGAGTTTGTATGTTTGACGTTTTCTCCTCAGTATGGTGATTATAGAATTCACAAAACATTTAAGAAGTGAAGTCTAGTAGACTAGGTCATTAGGAGAGATCCCTCTGGAAATAATTTAAATAGAAAGTAAATGGCACTGTAATGAAACAGCAAGAATATCCTTTTTACATTAACTGGCTTTCTGTCTCACTATAGAATCTCTGCCTGTTGCATACACTGCTACAATGAAGACATCTTCCACAATATGATGTTACCCAAAGGTCCTGTCTACCACTAGCTGGTGTCAGTATCATGGTCTCAAATCTCTAAAACTGTGCATTAAATGCACTCTTCTTTATAAGTCATCCAGCATCAAGAGTTTTGTTACAGCAACAGAAAATAGATTACACATACAGTAACCTTGAGACTTTTGCCTGGATTTGTCAGGTGATTAGTAACTACAAGCCTATGAAGAGCCAAAGAAATGAGGCATATGATTCCATATGGAATAGTAAATATTAAAGTCTCTTTCATATTTATATAATTTTTCATATGACATCCTCTATGCCAGTATGCTATCTAAATATGATATCTATATCACATATGCTATCTATATGTGATTAGACATTGTATTGGCTAGTTTTATGTCAACCATTGCGAATGATGTATCCCTTGGCTGGTAATCCTGGCTTCTATAATGCCTAAAGATCCTTCAAATGCTTGACTTTTTAAAATATTATTTTTTGTGGCCTGTGTAATAACAATAAAGCCTAGCTCTACAATCCTAGGAATAATTTTATATTTTAAGCAGTAGCTTGTGTTTCCTCTTGAAATATTGAAACCTATTGTTTCCATGTGTAAATGTAATTTTTTTACATTAAAAAAAATTCAAAATTATTTGTTAAATTTTAATAAAAAACATTTTAATACGTTGGGAAATAGAATTTTCTGTAAGATTGTCTCAAGCCCATAATCAACTTGGTTCACACAGATCTGACAAGCTCCCTGATGTCTAAAAGCTCAAACTTGTAGATCAACACTTAAGTTCAGTGGCTTAAAAGTAGCATTGTGGGGGCTTGAGAGATGGCTCAGCAGTTAAAAGCACCGACTGCTCTGCTAGAGGTCCTGAATTCAATTCCCAGCAACCACATAGTGGCTCACACCATCTGTAATGGGATCTGATGCCCTCTTCTGGTGTGTCTGAAGACAGCCACAGTGTACTCATATAATTAGAATATATATATATATTGAGACAGGGTTTCTCTGTATAGCTCTGGCTGTCCTGGAACTCACTTTGTAGACCAGGCTGGCCTCGAACTCAGAAATCCTCCTGCCTCTTCCTCCCAAGTGCTGGGATTAAAGGTGTGCAACACCACCACCCGGCAATAAGTAATTTTTTTTTAAGTAGCATTGTGAAATATAAGGAAGAGGTTAATGCAGAGTCCAGAATCCTCAAGTTTGTCCCAAGACCTTAATAAAATTGTATGTCCTTCCTGGATTTGGCTCTTATGAATATAGAAATATAGAATTTTGGAATCTTTAAGATTTCTTATTTTAGATTGGATTTTTCCAACTTTTATTAGATATTTTCTTCAGTAAATGTAATTTTAACAGAAAGAAATATATTGTCTTATGATTTCAGACCTATTTTCTTTAGAATACTGTCAATAAATGCTAGTTCCTGTAATTCCTTGTTCCTGTTATCTATCTATCTACGTCTTTCTAGCGTCCTTTCAGCTAGTAAATCACTTCTCCTTCGAGCTTCTCACTTTGTAGACCCGGCTGGCCTCGAACTCAGAAATTCACCTGCCTCTGCCTCCCAAGTGCTGGGATTAAAGGCGTGCGCCACTGCTGCCCAGCTTCGCTCAAGCTTCTCAACATATATTACCCTTTCCCCTCTCAGGCACCTAGCACTCTTCCAGGAAACATGGAAGTTTGAAAGCATGGGGGCATTGCCCTTTTCTCCTTTGGGCACCCCCAACCCCACTTCCTTTATTCTTTCTTCTTTTTCATATATTTTTCCCACTTATTAAAGAGGTAAGCAACTTTGCATTTTAATAGCACTGATTTGCTTGTTTAAGTTTACACAAAGAACTAAATCTTGAGTGGATATTTGATACTACAGGATATGCAGAATCTTCAATGTTTTTCATAGGTAATCTTTCATTTTGAACATAATATTTTAATTGATTCTTTAGGAATATTACATCATGTACCCCTATCAAATTCATTTTCCCATCCTTCTGTGTCTGTAACTCTCCACTAAAAATAAAAATTTAAAACTAAAATAAAAGAAATTCTCATTTGTGGGCTAGGCTCTAGGGTGCATGTCTTTAATCCCAGCATTTGGGAAGCAGAAGCAGGTAGATATCTTACTTTGAGGCTAGCCTGGTCTGCAAAGTAGATTCCAGGACAGCCAGGGCTACATAATGAAATTCTGAAAGAAAGAAAGAAAGAAAGAAAGAAAGAAAGAAAGAAAGAAAGAAAGAAAGAAAGAAAGAAAGAAAGAAAGGAAGAGCGGGGCGGCAGGGAGGGGAGGGGGAAGGGGAAGGAAGAGGAAGACAAAAAGAAGAGAAGAAAGGAAAAGAAAGAGGAAGAGAATACAAGAAAAGAGAGAAAAAAAGACACATGACTTCCAAGAGTCCTAGCACTCATCAGAAAGGGCTCATGAAGCTAACTTTGCAGATAGATTCCTTACCCTCTCCTCTCTCTGATATTCTATCTCTAACATCTTAGAACTTTGGGCTGCTGTCTTTGTAGGACTCTGCCCTTGGCTCTGCAGTTTGGGCTCACCTTTCTCTTCCTTAGCAGTTCCAACCCATCTCATGAAGACCTACATCAACTCCCTGTTCACTCTGTAGATAGAGTGAGTACCCTACTCATCCTAGCACCCTCTTGTTTCCCATGTAGAATGATCACCTACCCTGTTCTTTCACACTCTGTTCCTATTGTCTGAGGATTTGCACCAAGAACCTGCTCAGTCAACCTGTAGAGGAAACCTCGCTTCCTTGTGTACCTCTAATACTCTACCATTGTCATCTGCTCACTCGACAGGAGGCTGCTTCAATGACTCCCCTCCTAGCACCCTAATCCCATTGTACCAGGATACCATGCACTGAATCTTCTAAGTCAGAGAATACCCATCACCCTGCCCACTGTTACTCAAATATCTACATTCAGCGTGCTTATGAAGCCTGCACAAACCATCCCAACTGGATTCCATACCTCTGCAAACATGGTCACTCTATCCCTGCTTACCTTGTCACTGCCTAACTAGAGTTCCACAGGTCAGAGACCACTGCCTGACATTTCAAGCCTGTTACATAGCACCCATATGCTCCCTAGTTCAGAGCCCACACTCTACCACTCCATGGTGTACAGTGTCTGCTGCTAACTCCCTCAGAACACCCACTGCTGAAGTTAGAGTCCAAAGATTAACCTCAACAATGTAATTGTGAGTGACTTCAAACATTACCTTATCTAATGGACAGGTCACCCAAACAAAACATAAGCAGAAATAGCAGGGTTAAATGGCATTGTAGAACAAACAGACCTAACAGATAATTGCAGGACTTTCCACTCAAACACTGTAGAGTACACATTATTCTCAACAATCCATGGAAGTTTCTATAAAACTAGATAACATAATGGAAAATATAACAAATCACAATAATGAAAAATATTGAAATAATGCCTTGTATTCTACCTAACCACAACCAAATAAAGCTTAAAATCAATAGGAAAAGGAAAATAAAACAAACTCTCCAGAAAATATATAAACTCCTACAGAATAAGCAATACATTCTTGAAAGATTAATGAATTATTGAACAAACCAAGAACTAAATGAAAGTGAAAACATCCTACCAAAATCTCTGGAAAAAAAATAAAAGTAGTCCTAAGAGAGTTTAGAGATCTAACAGCATAAATTAAAAACCCAGAAAAAACTCACAAAATAACTTAATACTGCATCTTTGGAGAACAGAAAAATAAAACAGAAATATATGAAACCCAAAAACATGAGAAGAAATAATTAACAAGATAAGAAACTCCTAAAATTAAAACAAACAAAACATACAAAGAATCAATGAAATGAAGAGTTGGTTCTTTGGAAACAATAAACAAGCTTGACCAATCCTCACCTAAACAAAAGATACAGAAGAAATAAAACAACATTAGAGGCCAAAGGAAGATATCAAGGGAACTCGGCAAATCATAAGGGCAGACTTTCAAAACATACAGTCCACAAATGTGAAAAAATCCTAAGAGAAATGTATGGATTACTAGCCTTATCGGAACTCAAAAGTTACATTAAGATGAGCTGTGCAATTTAGACAGACATGTAACAAATAAGGAGACTGAAGCTGTAATAGGTGTCACCTTATTAAAAATAGTTCCAGGTCCAGATGGATCCATGGCAGAATTCTATGAAACATCTGAAAAAAAAACACGCAAACAATGCTTCATAAATAAATAAATCAATAAATTCCATAATAGATATAAGAAACACCCCCTCAAACTTTTTTTATGAAGCCGGTATTACTCTAATATGAAATCCAGATAAATACACAGAAGCAAAAGAAGAAACACATAGGCCAATGTTCCCCAATGAGCACTTTATTAGTTAAGTATTATATTGCTGTGATGAAACACCATAACCTGGATATGAAATAGGTTTCTTTTGCTTAGAGTTGATCATCAAAGGAGACAAAACTCTACTCAACTTGCCTGAATAATAAGAAGCCTCTGCTCCAGTAGAAAAGGGGGGGGTGGGCAAAGGTCTACAAAGGAGGTATACAAACGTATACGGCATGATCTGTCACTGTCTGGTACCTGGTAGAAAAGAGGGCAGGGCAAAGGTCTACAAAGGAGGTATACGAACGTATATGGCATGGTCTGTCACTGTCTGGTACCCGGTAGAAAAGGGGGGGGCAGGGCAAAGGTCTACAAAGGAGGTGTACAAAACGTATATGGCATGATCTGTCACTGTCTGGTACTATTCAGAAATGCTTGAGTTCTTCATGGAGGAGAATCTGTTGGAAGAACCTTCTCAAACACTAAAAAAAATACCAGAGGGAATATACTGCATTAAGATTCACTTAGAACCCATTCTAACTGCCCTGGGGAGCTGAAATTTGTCTATTCATTAGCTTGTTTTTTTTTAAATCTAAATGAGAGGTTGTGATTTTCTTCCGTATGGTTAATGCTCAGCTTCTATTAAGCAGAGTATAAAAGGAAAGAGAAAGAAAGGGGGTGAGAGAAGGAATAAAGGATAGAAAAAGGGAGGGAGGGAGGGAGGGAGGGAGGGAGGGAGGGAGGGAGGGAGAAGAGCATTCTGGTTATCTGTCCATCTTCAGCAAAGCCACCTATTAGTCGCCACCCCACTGCCTGGTGGGTCAAGGTGTTCTTATTGCCACTCTGGCTGAATTGCAGTATTCTAATCATGTGCATCTGGCTCTGACAGTTAAATGCTACTGTGCATTGCTAGACCAGCTATCACTCATTTTATTTGATGCTAGAGAGATGGCATCCATGAGAAGATCTCTCATGTCAGTACTGGGATACTGAGGATGGATAGTATTTAGCTTTTCAGAGGCTTTATTTTCAAACCCATTTCTTAGTGCCTCAGTGAAGGAGTTTTTCCTAATAATACATGCGAATGCAGTCACAAGCTCAGATTCTTTCAAACACTGCATGCATACAAAATGATGAGAGTATATGGAAAGACACAAAATTAGTTTGATTTAAAATGATTTTCTACAAAATTTTATCATTATGACTATATTTATAGTTTTAAGCCTTCTGTGTCATGCACTGCATAGCACAGATGCTCTATGACCTGAGAAAGGCCTTGTCTTACACCAGTGTTCCCAGCATAATACACTCTGATCTACACATCTGTTTTCTCTGGATACTCTCATGATTGTATTTTGTACTTTATGACACTCATAAAGAAAAAAATCATTTTTCTGCTAATTCAGAAGACTTTGAACTTGACGGGGTCCTGCACTCTTTCAATGTACATACTATGTCATGTTAAAATGATGGTCAGTTGAAGTTTGCGTCGACTTTGTGCCTCTACCTGTATGTAGTTAAATAATTGAAAGTAATTCACTGGCATCTAATACCAGACATGACAGATTTATCCCACCTCTGCCATAATTTGATTAATGATAAATTCCAATTTTCTCATTTATTATCATTTCCTCATCGCAACAGATCCCTAAGAAGAAGCATGACTTATTGGTACGCACAGGCAGGTGCACTTAGGTATGCATGCGCTCAATGAGAGATTCTTCCATAGATAGATTTTCTGTAGGCACAGAGAGCTGTCTGACCTTCAAGTGTTTGAGCATGTATGGACAGACAAGTATTTACAAATATAAGGCCAGTGATTATCCACAGAAATAACAATACCAATGTCCTGCCAGCATTTAGCTCTCTACCAGTATGGAATTAGCAGTTGAAACCATAAAGACACACCTTCCTACAGTGTGAAGAAAAGGTTCCCCCGACAATGAGTTCCTACACTTTTCCATTGTCTCTCCTCCTGTGCTTCCTTTCTT